>JAHWFP010036976.1:0-55660 GCA_023313725.1 Lithobius niger
CTTGCTCAAATTAGTATACAGATCACTGACGTCAGCACAAGGCCCCCCTGATGTGTAGTCGTGCCATTTGGCAACATCGCCATCTGAGAAAATAAAAATTCAAAACGCCGGGACTAAACGATTTGGAGGCCTTCCGTGTCATAAAACGGCCAAACGGTGCTGAATATTTTTAATGTTGATTCAGTTCACTATTGATCTAATTAAACTTACAGTTTTAAAAATGAATAGAAGAATCGTATTGGACGTCTTTAAATGAGAGGCGCCATGCCATGCCATGCCATCGCATCTGATCAAAAAAACTACTAACGCAAGAGGCCACTGGTTTAAGGCGCTATGCAAGTGATCTGGGGGCAAAGTGAGTAGCCGGTTCGAATTCGGGTCATGCCACTCCGACGAAACGTAAGTGCATAAAGGTGGCTTACTGAACTACGTTATTTCTAGCGTATAATTTTCGCTGATGGCTAATTTCCAATTTTCCTTAATGTACGGCAATACGTAAGACAGACTACCACCAGATCAACCCTTACGGAAGCTTTCCAGCAACGCACGGTAAGCACTGGATGTCATGTTTTGACATGCCCCTGCACGTATGTACCGGTGCTCGAGAGGTCGGGACCTAGTTTCGCGTATATAAAACGGCGAAACTCTAACCGACATGGACAGAGAGCCTTTGCACAGGGTTACTTGTACATCAGGACCTTAAGCAGCAAACCTAAACGAGACGTATTCAAGCTCATATTAGAGGTGCTGTAGAAAGTTAGTCTAAAGCAGCAGATGAGCAAATCGACTGAGTCTGGTACGTTATTCCTGCGAAAGGTGGCGAGTAGCTTGATTGGGACTGAATCAAATATCGTTATTGAGTCGTTCATTTCATATTACGTTACCATTAGGGGACAAAAGCGCCACATGTGGGATCCTAATTGTCCGGGATTTGAAACCCAATACCACTCGTTCAACAGTATTATTAAACCAATATCGGACGATTGAACCATATTTCTTTTTTTTAAATGGGAAACTCAATTTATTGACGGCTACAATTAAAATCCCATCGTTGAGAAAACAACAGCGGACCAACATTTTCAAGGAGATGATGTTACGCCGTATTTGTGGGAATCCAAAGTGGCATTACTTGTTGTTAAGAAAATGCCGCCAACTTTAACCAACGGAGGACCACTACGGAAGACTCTGAAGAAAAGACGCCATCAAATTTACCACAACGAGAACGACACCATTTGGTTGAACCGGGTATAGCGAGTCTCTCACTTTACCATTTCAACTAGAAGGTACTACACCTTTCCTGTTTACTTTTATTCAGGAAAATGGGCAAATACAAAAATGTAAATAAGTGTTTGCTTACTCCAATAGCAACAAATTTGCTGAAGATAATTTACGACATGACACATCAATTCCAGTTGATCTTTTGGACATGGAACATGGTGAAGTGGACCAAACCGCGCCTGAAGGAGAAAGTCGATATCTTGGCTTACAGAAGATAATGTTCCTTTGGCAAGAATGATGGAAAATCACTACAGTTTGAAGATGCATAAGATGACCAAACTACACTGAATTTTTCAGGTAGTAGAAACAACTTTGCTTTGAATACAAATGAGCAGGGTCGACGAACCACAGCTAATTTTTCACCATCTTTACAGTCACAAGTGCCAGGAAACCAAGAAATTTTTAAAGTCGGACACTTACAAGAAACTAAGGCAAGTTTCAACTCAAGGATCACAGACCTTATCTATGCTGTTCTGAACGCAGGGCGTGAAGAAGGAAATCTAAGAACCATAGCTTCGATGGCAAGAAACACAAAAGCAACCAGACGCCTTTACATTATAAAAATGGCTTTCAACTTGTCCGTTAAATAGGGTTTTTCAAGAAAAAGTATTACATTTGCACTCTAGGCTACAGAGTTTTCTGCAACAACTGAACAACAACCAGACAACAACCAGACGTCTTTGCAAAACTCAACACGCCGGGTTGAAGTAGCAGTGGCCAACAATCGGCCAGCTGATTCACAGCCACCAAAATGCTCAAACACTCTCATCACGTCTCATGAAAAAGACACGTTCAGACGTAGGTTTTGCACTTTTCAAACTAAAACAAACCAATCTAGTACAACCTAGTTAGGGTGGACGGATTCACTTCGGATGGGCCGGCTGACTCACCTCTGGGTGAACAGGGAGTGACCATTGCGTTCCCGAGGTTGAACTGCAACGTAGTGTAAAGATAGCATCTGCTGCCTATTTACGTAATTCGGCTCGAGCGTCCAGCAAAGTGGCTGTTGCTTACGGAGAACGTGAAGTTGGCTACAAATGGCACAAGCGTCGAACACGTGCGTTCCACGGTCGTGGACTGTTGCAAGTTTTTTGGCAGGAACAACTGTTTCTAAACAAACAGTTTTGGTACCAAAAAGGACATTCATGCAAACGCAAGCACTGTGGGCAGTGATCGCGTTTGTTGGCTGGCTCAGTGGACAGGCATAGGGGGTTGTATAAATATTCTTTGTAAATGTTAAATCGATATACCCGAAGTAAACCATTATTTACTACATCTCAGTGTTGGACCATGATTTTTATAGTGCGATAACCAAGGATCATCAGCCCCCCCTCTTCCCCACCGCCAAAAGTAAGCTTTTCTTGTACCTTTTCAGATTTAATTGTATATGATTTCCTCTGGACTAATTAAAAAATAGCATTTCGCATCGACAGGTTCCCAACTGTGTGGAAAACGAGCCATTACTTAAAGTATGTTCTTAAAAACAGTCAAAGAGTGTTCCTCGGTCTCAGATTCGTGAATTTTGACGGACGTAAAATAACTTTTGATGTAAAAGAAGCATATCGGCACTGCTAAGGCAGTTCGAGTCAGCATGTTCATGCCCTTCACAACATCAGCACGTGCTAAAGGAAAAAGACCTGATGGTGTAAAAACATTTTTAGAAAGTGGTTTTAAAGAACTGTTCATTGGATGGCACTAGAAATAATGTCAAAATCTTATAAAACCTTACATGAAATAGGAGGGGGCAAGCATTTCTAGAATTGTTTTTAGGAATGTTGACTGATTCAAGTGTTTTTTTTTTTGTTTGAGGTCCAAAAATGACTTTTCCCTCCAGTTTTGTCAGTGTTTTTTTTTTTTGTTACCCCCCCCCCCTCCCCTTTGATGCAATAAAAAATATATAAACCCCTCGAAAGTGTAAAAAAAATTCATGATCCCTCCCACCCGCCCAATTTTCTCCGCTCCCCCGGAGATAAATAACGAAAACTGCAGATGAAAGAACAACGTTTTAGGCAAATAATTGGACTTTTGAGGGAGTTTGGGCATTTTGGTGTAAACTTGTGAACTTGTATGCAGCGATATGTTTTGAAAGTAATTTTTTATTTCTAACCTAAGTGCAAATTTTGTATGATAGCCTACTAATATCTTTTCATTTTTTAAATAGGAAATATTGATGGATTCTACTACAGCGAAAATTACCACAACTTAAAAGATGGACAGTGGTTAGGAGGCAGTTTAGACACCAACAGCGACCGAAGTTTAACAGTAGTAAGTCAAAATTATTGAGATAATTCTGCGTTCTATCGGTGGCGCACCTTGGGAGCAGAGGGGTGGGGCATAGGAGGCATCTGCCCCTCATAGTACCAAGACGAAGATTAAATCTTGGTTAATGCAAATATTAGTAATTTCAATAAACTCCGGTTTTATTTTTCCTTTTGACTTCAGAAACCTCACTTTTCTGCTCAATTTTTGCCTCTAGAGCAACATTTGTTTTTATTAAAATTTTCTTAATTCTTAAACAACCCTGGTTCGTTAAAAAAAATACACGTGAAAACATACAATGAAAATGAACAAACAAAATCGAACGTTAGTAGTGGTTGGCATACGGTGAAGTCCTTCAATTCACTTTCGGTTATATTGGACTTTGGTGTAATTTTAAATCAAGCATAGCTTAGGTATACCTTAACCATTTGAGGGTTCGTGAATCCTAGCGGGTTTTCAAGTAAAGTGAAGCTAAGCTATAAGGTAGAGCTGCAACCCGGAAGGATAGCATGAAATTATCTAAACTACTAATATTTCCATTTCCAAAATTTAAGTTGGGAGAGTACAAGAAGATTCGAACAGGTTCTGGTTGTTGGTTGTTTAATAAACCATCGTTTCAAATAAACACTTGTTGTTTACAGCAGGGTTAAAAACGTTACATTTCTTAGATTTGTTTAAAAAAAAACCAGTGGCTTGAATTATGAAAATCCACTCGTGGGTTTACATAAAAACTCTTTCGGACGTACAAATAAAATTTAGACAAGTACATGACTATTAAACTGCACTCTAGCAACTAACTGACCATTTACATGATACGGTAAAACCTTACATTACTATATTCACCTTGACGTGGTTGCTGGAAGCCTATCTAACTGTTTACGGTTAAAACCTCAGGAAACCAAGGTCTTGAAAGGCCTCACCAAATGGTCCTTTGACCGGAAACATCACCGTGTCATTATAGCTCGAGTGTCCGCAGCCTTGCAATGCTGCTAAAGCGGGAAATAGTTTTCAAATCATCGAGATGATGTTGCCGAGGTCATTTGTGCAGCATTCATTTTTAAGTTTGTTTGTCCCATTGCTATAGGAAAAGTGGTAGTTTATTTTACCTAATTGAAGGACTTCACATTTGTTGGCCACAATTGGTAATTGCCAGTAATTGGATCAAGTTTCCACACCCTTTAAAGTATTACTAAGCAAAAAAAAAGATTCCGAATACTTTTGTCAATTTTATAAATTTTTACATCATCCGCGAATTTTGCAATGGAGATGCCGTAAATGTGATATCACATTTAAGATAATTTATATAGATCAGCAACAACAGTGGTCCTAGTATGTAACCATGGGGGACTGCACTGATTACAGGAATACATTTCGAGATGATGTTTCCGTCACAAACTGTTTGGCTACAACTCGACAGGAAGGACTATCCATATTTGAACGTCACCTCCAAAACCAAGCGTTACAACTTTTAAAGCAGTTTGTAGTGGGGGTTATCTGCCCCACGATGATGAGAGGGACAATTATATGATAATAATAATAAAAGTTTATTTGCCGAGTAAGTTATCAAAATGGTAAGATAGGGCTTCTATTAGAAACCACTTATATCTTACCAACATTAAGTGACAACAATAACAATAAAGAAAAAATAACATTAAGAATAGTCATAGGAATTTAGCTGGAGAAATCCAAGCGGACAACCCAGGATCATTGACATGCACAATCGACATGAGTACGAACACCACAGGGCCCTTCTCCTTCCGAAAATGCCAAGGCCAGTATCGAACCCGGACTTACAGGGTAGAAACCGGTCGTGCTATCCACTTGCCCACCTTCATTTAGCATGATCTTAAACAAATGGTGTGGTTAACATTTTTCAAAGTATGTGTTCATTTACGGAAATACCAGTGGTTTACCAAGCACTAAGCATGCAACAACAGTTGTGAGCACGCTGCAGCAGTTGAAGGAACGAACTTGGAAACGACTACGGCAGTCCCCGTATATCGCCGATTTTATAGAGCATTGTTGTGATTTCCCATTTGTGACATTACTGCATATGCCAATTCTTCTTGAAGGTACCTACAAACGGTTATCAAAATTAAGCACCACCGTTAGCCCCACCCTACCTTTCCCGTTTGCATGAAAATACTGTGACGTCACTACATCTCCCAATTATTGTTGAAGGTCCTTACAAATTAAACACTACAGACTTCAATAGAATAAAGATAATCGTGAGTCCCACTGCGGACTTCAATTGAATAAGGATTATCGAGATTCCAACTGTGGAGAAATAACAACAAAAAACGATACACGATTTTTTCTAAGTCCAACAACCATTCCCCTTTATTTTAGCTGTTTTGCTTGACGGCCAAATAAATGTTCTTTTTCTGTTTACTTGAAATCTAATTATGGGCTTTTATGTTTATTTTGGTCCTCTTCCCCCACCAAAAAGGGTTGTCACATGCTTTTGTTACCTTAAACTCTTAGTTGAAACACATATTCGTTAATGTTGCTGTAATGCAGTTAACAATTTCGACACGTTTAGGCAGCCGACAATAGCTTGTTCTGCATGGCAAGTCATGGATTGCATGGTAGCCATGATATGCCATGTGCACCGAAAGTGTCATCAATTATGAGCTCAGCGTCGTAACCCCATCAATCTAATCTGCTATGCTAATATAAGCTGGGCAGTTTGGTCCAACTTCTTTTTGATGCTCTTTCCGAATAATGCTCTTCTTCATCCTAAAAAATATGGAGATAACCTGTTTAGTGGAATGATATAGCTAGGCTTGACACAACAACAACAACAAAATTCACTGTTTGTGCCATTTAACATGCAAAATTTAGTACGACGCCTTACATTGTAGTAGAGCATCTTCCGTGTGTAACCCGGGAAACTCTGCAGCTACGGAATTTGGACATAGCAGGCAGTGACCGCCCCCACAGGCTGCCACAGTCGACTACAACGACCGCTACTGATTATGGCTAACTGCGACAGAAGAATATCCAACTTGGTAGAAGAAAATTTTGTATTTATTAATCGACGGTACAAGATTACAAGCATCAATGGCAATCAAAACATTTCAATGATTTCAGAGAATTTGTTGGACAGTAAAGGATGCTTTGCTACTTTAGCCTAAGCACGATTTTTGCAATGTCAACAAAGTATCCAGTTTCCGAGGATTTCTACAACATTTTGTATCTTTGAATTAATAAAGTAATTTCAAATTAATAAGCCTACACGGGTGCATATGACTGCAGAAGAGTTGGCTATGGTCCTCACACTTTATAATCGTATATAATCCACAGTCCTACGATCCCCATTAATGGAGAACCAGACCTCGACTGTTTTTTTTTTTTTTTTGGTCGTTCCAGCATCTGAGCCGCTAGACCCCGTCAACGATCGTCGAGTGCTGGGGAACTCTGATATAGCCTCCAGCAGCTACACGGTTACATGACTACGATGCCTCCAGCTAACCTTCAAGCCTTTCATAGCAGTCAGAAAGATGCTACGAGCATGACGGCCGACGTTCACGACGACGACGTTTTTAACGAACTACGCACCACAGTGATTCCAACCAACCAATCACACAAGACGTTACTGCTAGAGCTCTCGGTTCGGTGAAGCCCGGTGTACCTTACGTCACAAACTCTCTTACAGGGATGCCAGGGCTCCCATATTTTCCTATTTTTTATAGGATTCCTATAACACTCCTATAAATCGTGAAATGATCTTATATTTCTTATACGTATTTTTCTGCTCCGAACTGAAATAATGCTCTGTTTGTGGTGTGTTTTGTTGCTAAGCTAGTTATTCGGATCCGGTAAGAAGATCGATCTTCGACCTACGTACCGCTGCAGTATGCTACGAAAACAGAACGTCAATTGGTCGAGCAGCCAAACACAGCCAAATAAAGAATATACGGACCGGTGTGTGCACTCAAAAGTGTACTGTAGGACAACAAAAAAGTATTGATTGCCAGCCATAACCCACTGCACCTTGGCTAATAATTCCTGTAAACCTCACACAAATTTTGTTTGATTTTTCTATAAAGCACCTATTTTTTTAACAAAAAATTCCCATATTTCCAATTTTTATCCATAGAAGTTGACTGGGAGCCCTGGGATGCTCTTTTGCGTCTCTAAGACGTTGGGCGAGTCTTGCCAATGTCTTAAGGTAAAACGCAAGCATATAGTGTTGACGTCACAGCTTGCAGTCGACGTCCACGCTCCCGTGTCTCCACCGAGACAACAAGCGCATCAAGCCTTAATAGCCAACAATGGCCACAATCTTTATAATATAACATCATATCGATTATTCAACAATTGAATGTGCAGCAAACTTTACATAATTGAGGAACACTTTACAGAATTTGTCTTAACATAATAGTTAACGAGTAATTACCTCTGATAAACTTCCGGATATTTAAACAAGCATTTAAAACAGCGCTTCAAATGAGATACATTTAAATTGCAAGTTAACATCATTTATACATAACAGTGATTATAACAGTGATTATATAACAGTGATTATGGAATCCCGTCAGAACAACATGCATTTTTTGTATTAACACCATGCAATCACACTCTTTAAAGATGTAAACTTAATAACAAAAACTACCGTGCTGAAACTGCTCAAGAGCCGTAGCTAACTTCACAGTTTACAGAGAAATAAAGCTAGATTATATAATCAGTTTGTTTCGTTCTAGAGCACTAAAGTTTTTAATGTGTACATTACGAAGGTAACTTCCTTGAAGAGATCGCTAGCATCACGTTTTGAATTTTAATGCCATAAAATTCACGGTAACTATACCATGCGCATGAAGCACACAAATATGCTACCAGGCAACTAATGTCAGATAAACACCAAATAACTAGATACGAACATTAGTGTCTGAACACGGCAGAACCTCACTAGTCTATCGGCCGTCAAGTTTTCAGATAGCGATCTGCATGAAACCCCCCCACTAAAGGATCTGACTTCCGGGTTTCTATGGCTCCCGGATTCGGGGCTGAAAGAAATTAAGAGGATTAGTGCAGGTATGAGTACTACCATAAACGTAGAGCCACGTGTGACTTTCCAGAGGACTACCAATAACTAACCATGAAAACAAAATATAACACAATTACATTTATTTTCAAAAACAGTAAGTGTTACGGCACCTACCCTACACAGTGGATCCCAAACAAGTACCAACAAATTCGAAAATAGGATAAACATTAACTGCCCCAGACCGTGCACTGTAATGGTGGGTACTTCCAAGAAAGGAGAAACATTTAACAAGGTTAACGATGCCATTTAAGCGATGACGTCAGTATACGAACGACTCTGGTAGTATGTCCATGGGCACATATAGTACAGAGGGTGAGCTCTATTCTTAACTAACACCTCACTGGAAGGTTTTAAGGTGTTCCCAGCAACTTAAAGAATATTTGACCATATACCATTGAAGGTTATATTTATTTTGCTCAGCAAAAAAGATAGCAAAAAAAAGGATTGCATTTGACACTTGATGCACAAGTACATGGCTTAACTGTATAGCTACGAGGTATTTGTTATTACAGGAAATTTGCAACTTGTTTACTCTACAGGTTTTTTTAATCTTTTAGCTTTAATGCAAACTTTACTATAAATACAAAACAAAATTAGGTTAAAGTTATGTATTAAACTTAAGTTAATCTTGATACACAGGGTTTACCAAAAAGACAAGATCAGATGGATCCGTATTTTTTCTGAAATGGTCTTTTTATTGCCTATAATGGTTGCTTCTTTTATCACTGCCTACAAGAGGCCTATCATAAATCAGATCGGTGAACTGTAAAGCCAAGGCTTGAAACAGCATCATGATTACACGACTCAAGGTCAACATTCTTGGTTGATTGTACCTTGTTAAAGCATTACAGGTCAGTAAGAGACTCGACAGTCTGCAAAACTAGGCAGTTAATTTCAGGAAACATTTCAAAACGTATTTGGTCCTGAAGAGACTTATATTTAGGAACTCCTGGTGACTAGCTATGCCTAGTTTACAGCCCTAGTTTCAAAATCAGGAACGTTATTTTCACTAAAGTTCAGTTATCGCTTCCTGGTTTTCACTTATCGCTCCTTTCACTTGTTCGTGTGTTTTGTGGGTTGACATTATTCCCACTTTTACGAACACCTATTGGTGCGTGTTTGATTTTCTTTTCTTGTTTCTTTTTCTGGCGGTGTAACAAAACGCCTCGAAACATACTCGTCGCCCTCGTCGTATAACTAGCGGTAGTCTCAACATTGTCTATGTTGGGTTTATCCCGTAACCAGTATTTCAATATAGTAGGGTAGAAGAACTGCTCCAACAGAAACACGTCAACTACTTTATCTGAGTCACCCGTATCCATAGCTATAGATCTAACCATTGGTTTAGTTGATTTCTTAACCTAAAAGTCTACTAGCTGTAAAAGTGGTCGTTAGGTTTTGCATAGCTGGAAAATCGAACTTAAGCCACGTCTGGTGTCAGCTTGAACTGCGTGAGGATTTCAAGCTTTACAACAGAATACTCAACGGATTCCTCTTTACCCAACTGATTTGCATGAAAACACTCCCAAGTAGTGGTTGCAACTCAAGTCCCCGCACTGACTCAGGAAGGCGAGTCTGTTTGGCTGTCCTTTCAAACTATGTCAGGTAGTCACTTTTGTCCTGACCTTCACATTCACCCTGTTTCGGCATACGCTTCGAAACACTTTTTGGCTGACTAGGGTTTCCATTTGCACTAGCAGTAACATTAAACTGTTTTAATTTCAAGTTCTCTACTCGAGACTTCAGCTTCTAGCTGTTTGAGCTGAATTTGGTTATTAAATTCTTGCTTCTTGGGTCCTAAGTTCTTTTTCTTGGATTCTTTACAATTGACAAGTCGAACTCGTTTGTTTTCGGCTTCAAGAAAATTAATTCTATTAAATTCCTATGAGTGTTCGGTAACCTTCCTGACTTCCTTAAAGTTGCTAATCAGTCTACTAGATCAGAATAATCTATGCCGTCTAAAGCATTTTATATTGTATTATATCGTATAATAAGAGTGGTAGATTTAACATTAATTTCAACCAGCCCTACTTCATTACAGAACTGTGCGAGTTCCCGATTCGTGAATACCTCGAAAATCGTGATGGCATCCATTTTGAACTAACGAAAGTACTATGCGAAACAAGAAACAACCAGGTAACAGTAACTCTATTCAAAAATGCTAATCTTCCGGTTGCATCCATAAGGAAATTCCTTGTCAATTGTTAAGTCCTTTAACTTGATAATGCACAAAGCTTCAAACAATGGACAAAAGCTCGTACTTGAATACTTTTCTCTTCCAGACTTTCAGTCATACTTCATTTCTACGATGAAAGACGGTGAACATTGGCTGATAGTAAGACAGTAAAGATATTTATTTCCATAACGAAGAAAATGGAAAACAGGAAGGGACTGTTAGGATCTGCTAACATCTGTCCAGCATTAAAAGGATAATACTCATACATTAGATAAAAGAGAAATAAGATACATACAACCAATTATATGACTAAAATAGGAGGAATTGTTATCTACATAAAAACATTTTTTTTAATATTAAAAACAAAAACAGATTAAAACATAAACATATTAAAAACATAAAAAAATCTTGCAAGATAGGTCCTTCTAAGACGTTGTCTAAAAATACGTAAGTTCACAGAATCCACCACCTCCGATGATAAGCTGTTCCAAGGGTGCACCACACGATTTGATACAAAATATTTTCTACAGTCTCTTTTTATAGGCGCAACCATCAGTTTAAGTGCGTGTCCCCTAGTATAGCCATTGCCACGAACCACACAAAAAAGCTTTGGGTCAAAATCAACAAATCCCCGTAGGATGGAGAATGTTAAGCATAAATCTGTGTGCAATCGCTGCAGCTTGAGAGACTCGAGACCCAGTTACTAAGACGCATTGCGTAATGCAAATTGTAGTATCCCAGAAGATAATTCATGAACGAATGCTGCACAGATTCAATATGTTTGATGTCTTTAAGATAATATGGAGACCAGACTGGGCTGGCATATTCTAGAATAGGCTGTACAGTGCACATAGGTTTCAAAGGCTTTGATGTTTACTGTTGTTTTACCAACGTTGTTTCCTTTGGAGAAGTGGGTCACAAAATTCCAACGTTTGCCAACAGCTGTAGCGGAGTGCCTTCCATGAACCTCCCCTCAGCAACTCCTCAGCTACGGGATTTGGACAGACCGGAAGTTACCTCTACTAATAGGCTGTCACCAGTCGACTACCGTGACCACTATTGGTTATGGCTAACTGTGACATGAAGAATATCTTATTTGGTAGTAGAAAGTCTTGCATTTATTAAACGACGGTGGAAGATTTACAAGCATCAAAAGCTATCAATATCAACAGCTCAAATGTCAGCCGTTTTAGATACAAACATATTTCGATGGTTTCAGAGTACATGTTGGAACATGCGCAACGTTCTTCTACTTTAGCTGAAAGACGATTTTTGCAACATCAACTTAGTGCGCAATCCCAGAGGATTTCTGCAACATTTTGCAACTTTGAATTATAAACTTGATTTTAAACGGTTAAAGCTGACGTGGGTGCAAGTTCTTACGGAGGATGTAGCCATGGTCCTCACACTATACAGGGTGTTTCAGAATAAAACCAATAAACTTCCAGAGCATACTAAGGAGGTTAAGACAAGTCAGAATGTGCAATCGACCCAAAACCAAAACTGGTAAAAGAGAACCCGCCAAGTTTCCAAAAAGGCTTTGAAAGTAGTGATATCATTGAACCACGGCAAGACCGCCAAGGTTAATCCTATTAGCCAAGTTATTCGCACCAACTAATAGTTCTAAAGTAAAATGAAAACCAGAACATTGATACTTGCTATACTTGCTGCTGTTGCTACTTGCTGTAGCAATTTTCAAGTTTTCATTTAACGTCCAAAGTATTATTCAGTGCGATTTAGTTGGCTAATAGGGTTAACCTTGGCGACCTTTCCCTTGTTGAATGAATGATATCACTGCCTGCAAAGACCGACCCTTTTGGGAAACTTGGTGGCTTCTCTTATACAAGTTTTGGTTTTGGTGGATATCACAACTTCCATAGGACTGAACGTACAAAAGGTCAGACCGTCTTATCTTTATCTCGCCTGTTTTTTCTGGAGGAGATTTATAATTTTCACATTTTCCATTGCCTAATTAGCCGTGACATCAGCCAAATTGACACGGTTTGGTTTATTGTCTGTCCATGCTTTACATGCACAAGTTTCTTCAGTCCACTTTTTCACACACTGGCTGACTAACGCTGATTTTCGTTCTCTTTTGCTCACTCAATCAGCACATCCCCATTAGTTGTTTTGTTCATCTCTACACCCTTTGCCTTACATTTTCCATAATTTTGAAAAGATTTCGGGCGCATTGGGGCTTATCTTCGAAATGACAAGTTTTTTTTTTCTTGTAAACTTAATAGACACATGTAAGACAAGTCAAAATGTCCTATACAATACCTATCCAAAAATGCTTGATTACGGAAATATCGCCAGATAGCCCCCAAAATTGTATTATGAGCGAGTATTTCAGTCATGGCTTAGTGGTAGCCTGTGTCTGACTGCCAGCAAAGTGTACGCCTTACTGTGGTTTCATACACTGATGCTAATTTATTAGCGCCACATACACGAATGCAACAAGATGAACCAACTAATGGTAAAACTTCGCGGTAATGCGTTTTTGGTGGTTTAAATGATCAAAAGGCATGCCTTCTTAAGGTTAGATCAGGTATTTCAATATCTTAGTTTCAGCTACTGGACCGACTGGAAAAGTTCACAACGCCCATCAACGTCCCCACCCCCATCCCTACCTCGAAACCCCCGGGCCAAATTAGAATAGCCGACAAGTGGGCTCTCATTTTTTTAAGCAAAAAAAAATACATATAAATGAACAAATAAACATGGACTGAAGGAAGAAGAGGGGAGATAGACGCACCTGAGCAGTGGCGCAGGAAAAGGGGTGGGGGGGGATGGGACCAACCGACCTAAATTCCGAATGGGTCATAATCCTAAAAAAAATTCCTCGAGAATACGTGAAAAAGTACCCGCTGTAAACGGAAACGACAGTGATGTACCGTAACCTGCTTCAGCTTATCGGACCCCACTTGTGGATCTGACAGGGCTCTCCCACACCCCCAGCTGGTTTTGTTCGGCTTCCGTCGATATTTTTTCCTGAGTCATTCAAGAATAAAAAGCACGATTGTTGGCATTTCGGCCAAACGTTTTGGGACCATATCCCTCAAACCAGTTCTACACCTCTTCATACAATATTTGCGTACCGTTTAAAACGCAACCATATTTCACAAAACGAAAGTACACATCCGTAACCACCATTCCCGCCCCTCACCCCTCAAAAAAATAGTAGAACCGAAAAGTACATAGCTTACCCGCACAGTACATCAAACCCCCACCACCTACCAAGCTAAGGGGTCTGATGCTACTCAACTTTTGGGGCGAAACGCCTCCAAAAGAAGTGGCCCCTGGTCACCTTCTTTCCAACTGAGCTCTAGACCCACCAGTCCGTCTCACGCAACTACCCAACTACAGAAACATTTATCACGAGCAGTGATTGTATTTTTACAGCTTTGAGCAGCATTTATTTTCTGTAGAAATCATTAACCTATGCCATTCTTTAAATAAATATTACGTTTTTTCTTTATCTAGACACACGCTAGTGTGTCGCCGCCAAGAAACAGTAGATCGTCCGATTGTAGACATCCGATTGTTAAAAAATAATTGTTGATGAAAAAAAGGCGGCCGCACTAGCAGACTGTGTCTTTTAACTGAAACCAACTTATGCCTGACTTCAGCATACTGGTGTAAATTCCCCATGCGGTAGAAATCTTTGCAAATCGTTTGAATCAGGTGTTTTGGTCCAGTAACGAAGAAAACGTCAACACGAAAATGTGGGAACATGTCCTTCATGGAGAAAAAAGTGTCCTCAATAACGCTGAATTTGTGTTACTAGTGACTATGCAATGCATATAGTATAACTAGCAACTATTAACTAGTCCGCAGGCTCCCATGTTAATTCTCATAGGGTATCACGACACGTCTACAGCTGATTAGGGAAAATTGCCAGATGGCCAAATTTCGGCAGACAGGTAAAGCGTCGTATGTGGAAGTGCCTTTTTCTAAAATGAGGGTTGCACGTGGCCCTGAAGTGGCTCATAAGTGCAAAATGATTGTTGTAACCATTGTTTGTATTGTCACCCAACAGTAGATTATAACATGCGTAAGTGTTACACGCTTATCGTTTCAGTACCTAGTAGTCAGAATTCATTGTTGTTGCAAATAGGTGGTTCACTGTTAACGAGCGGCAGCGTCTTACCCCGTGGATGGGAACGACTCCTGTGTTAGCAGACCTTCTGTCGCATTCACACAGTGAGCGGCCAGTGTCGAGGTTGCGTGCTATCGCGGCTTTTATTGAGGATATTGGGATGCGTGTTTAACCTCCCCCGACCGTCCTGTTGTCTTGCCTGTGTTGTATTCACTGTGTGCTCCGAGTGGTTGTGGGACAACCGGGTGCTGGTGTGGTATAGTAGTCATTGTGTGACAATACGGCGACAGCTGCGTGATGTTGTGTTGACACAGTGTGATAGGTTATATTAGTGTTGTTGTAGTTCCGAGTTAGTTGTGTGAGCTTTGTGAGTTTGATGTAGTTCCTTTTGTTTTATGGGGCGCATGGCAGCAGGCCGCGGTCTCAATTAAAATTCAGAATGGAATGGAATGGTTTACTATAATAGACGGAGTATCTTTTATTGCAAAGGTTTGGTCGGTTTTTTGTTACGATACACGAATCCAAACTAAATTATCTGCCCCACGACGATAAAACAGACAATTATTTGTTCGTGAACACCATGGTAACTAAGTGATGGAATGATTTAAAGTAAGTGAGGAGGGATGCGCTGATTGAGTGAACAAAGCGAACGAAAATCAGCGTCAAACCGTGTCAATTTGGCTGACGTAACTGCTAATTGGGCAATGACAAAGGTGAAAATTATGAATGAGAAAATGTATAGACATAAAATTTCTCCAGACAAAAAAGGTACAGATGACAATTACACCGTCTGATCTTTTCTTCATTCACAGTCCTCTGAAAGTTGTGATATCCACCCAAAACCCAAACTGGTATAAGAGAAGCCGCCAAGCTTCAAAAAACGGTCGGCCTTTCAAAGTAGTGATATCATTCAACCAGGGGAGAGTCCGCCAAGGTTAATCCTATTAGCCAAGTTAATCGCACCGAATAATACTTTGGACGTTAAATAAAAACTTGAAGAGGACGGTAAGCGAATTCTTACTGAATTATTTGCCCCACGACGATAAAAGGGTATGCTTGTTATTAATTATTTGGAAGCAATACTGAAACGGATATTTGATTTTATGTAGAATTACTGTTCTCATGTTAAGTCTCATAGGGTAGAAAAACACGTCTACAGCTCATTACGGAAAGTTGCCTGATCTAAATTTCGGCTGACAGGCAAAGCGTTATAGGTGGAAGTGCCTTTTTCTAAAATGGGCATTGCAGCGAGCAGCACGTGGCCCTCAAGTGTCTCGTACGTGCCAAATTATTGTCGAAACAGTTGGCTGAAACATTTAAAATTGGCAATGCTACATTTCTAAGCCAAACGAATATACTTACAATTATTTGATAGAGATTTAATGGTGGCCGACAAAGACGAAACTGTTCTTCTTCCAAAAGTGGTATGATGACGTAAGCTTGTTCCACTTGGCAACAATCAACATTATGACTTGCGCCTATTGTTATATTCGTGAACCACATTATTTACGCAATACGACATTGATAAACATCAGTCGTCACCAATCTGGATACGCTAACCAGATTTATTTGAGTGAACAATTCCAGCTTCATGCCGTGATTCAAATTAACCTTGTGAGTGAGCGAAACGAATTAACATCAGCGTTTTGTAGCCAGTACGCTCAAAATTGCGATTGAACAAACTTAAGCCTGTGAAACAAGCACAAACAATAAACCACAAACGTGCCACTTTTACTCAACTAAAAGCTAATTGGGCATTGGCAAATGTCGAAATTATGAATGACAACATCAATAGACATAAAATACCTCCGGACAAAACAGGTAAAGGTGATGATTAGACCGTGAAATTATCTGTGCATTTACAAGGCTAAGCAAATTAAGTTCTGACCGTGTCAATTTCACTGGCGTAACCACTAATTGGGTCAGGCAAATAGAGAAAATTATGAATGAGCAAATTAATAGACATAAAATTCCTCCAGACAGAAAAGGTAGAGAGGACGATTAAACCGTCTGATCCTTTGTTCGTTCACAGTTCTATGAAAGCTGTAATGTCCACCTAAAACCAAAACTGGATAAGAGAAGCCGCCAAGTTTAAAAAAAGGGTCGGCCTTTCAAAGTCGTGATATCATTCAACCACGGAAAGGCCTCCAAGGTTAATCCTGCAAGTCAAGTTAATATCACCTAATAATACTTTGGGCGTTAAATGAAAACTTGAAGATTGCTACCACCAATGTTCTACTTTCCATTTTACTTTTGAACTATAGGTACGATTAACTTGGCTAATTGGATTAACATTTGCGGCCTATCCGTGGTTGAATGATATCACTACTTTGAAAGGCTGACCCTTTTTTAAAACTTTGCGATTTCTTTTATACCAGTTTTGGGTTTTGGGTGGATTTATTTAACAACTTCAGTAGTCCAGGACCCACAAATGCAGCTGCAGTAGTTTCAGAACTGTTGAAATTTAATGACAAATTTGAACATCCCCCCCCCCCCAACCCCATATTCCAGGATTGTCAGGCTGTTTAAGCGTAAAATAGGCCATTTACAGTTTCCTCTTAAGGCTGTTTACTGGTTTGAGTAACTTAACTCCTGTCTTCTAATTTGCATTCGTAATTTAAAATACTGTTAAAACATACTTGGGCTGCTGGCTGTATTGGGAAAAAGCAAAGCCTAACAGGTTTTTTTAACACTATTAATTTAAGATGAGTATTAAAAAAAGAACTTAATTAAAAACAGCATTGTTTCTATCCTAATTTTCATTACGGAAATAGTACATGTTAAAAGCTGATGTCGGTCCAGCTGCTGCTTCCTGTGATGAGAGGCTTATAAAGCGCATGATAATGCTGCGATCTGGCAACGGCTTCTTTCCTCTTCCTCTGTTGGTAATTTTTAACGCATTGCGATTATCAAGCACTACTAGAATGAAACCACAGACTTTATTTTTAATGTCCATGTTACAAAGGTAACTCGGGTGAAGAGATCCCTAGCGTAACGTTTTGAATTTTACGGCTATATAATTCACTGTAATGAAACTCCGTGCGTGAAGAACACAGACATTAATTCAGAGTACTGCTACCAAGCTACTAATGTGAGATCATCAACAAATAACTATGTATTCTAGTACAAACGCGACAAAACCACACTAGTGTATTGCCCATAAAGTTTAGCGATTTCGATCACAACATAAGTGTTGTTAACCATTATGTAGTGTATAGTGTCAAATGCTTGTTGAACCCCAAAATGAACTGTTATTTTTTTCCGGTTTGGTTCCGGTTCACGTTTATGATACAATATCAATTTAGGGTTCTGTTCTGGTTCGGGTACAGTCGTTTTTCAAGTTTTTAGCGGTTTATGGTTCCGGTTCAGTTTTGGTTCGACTCACCTTTCCTAATGATACATTATTGATGAATTACGAATACTCCATGAGATTCTGTTAGATCCGTCCTAGTTCCAGACATTTCAGACTGAAACGAATAAAAACAAAATAATACAATTGTCTTTCTTTTGATGACTGCCATCTTTTGATCAAATTGATAATATTCTAATTGCAGGATGGATAGCCGACCTACTTCCGTTGCCTTTTGGACTTAAATGGCAGATTGCCTGAGCGGGGTGTTTAACCCTCAACCTTTGACGCCAAAGGCCCAAACCCTACTGTTCAACTGTGTCAGTGCCAGTATGGCTCAACGGTAGGGTCTTTGGTCTCATACTTCGAGGGTTCAATACCTCGCTCAGGCCTTACTGCTCAGGCCATGGTCTCAAAGGTCGAACTTCAACCTTTGAGACCATGGCTTGAGCAGTAGGGCCTGAGCGAGGAATTGAACCCTCGACCTTTCAGACCAAAGGCCCTACCGCTCAGCCATACCAACACTGATATAGCTGAGCAGTATATAGACTGCTCAAGATGGAGACCTGATGACTGCAACCTTTTGTGCAGCTTTCCTTTTTTTAATGTTTTTTTATGTTTGTAAATTTTTCTTAGAAAGTGTGTAGCGATCAAGACAGTAATAAGCTGCTGAAAATTTTACTGTCTACTTGATGTCTACCGTGGTTCTTTCATTGACAGTCAGGGGCTGACTTTTATTTCTTGTCTTCACGACCACGAAGCCAAATTTCGCCGTCTTCTAGTATACACTATAGAACTTCGGCCCGAGCAGTAGGGCCTGAGCGAGGAATTGAACCTTCGACCGTCCTTCGAGCGAAGCCCTACTACTCAGCTATATTAGTGTCGGTGTGGCTGAGCGGTAGGGCTTTTGGTCTTAAAGGTCGAGGGTTCAATTCCCCGCTCAGGCCCTACTGTTCAGGTAAAAGTCCTACTGATGAATGTGAGTGTCAGTATGGCTGAGTGGTAGGGTCTTTGGTCTCAAGGGACAAGAGTTCAATTCCTCTCTCAGGCCCTACTGCTCAGCTATGTAAATACCAGTATACGGCTGAGCGTCAGTGCCTTCGGATTTCCCGGTCTCAGACCGTACTGCTCAGGTCGAAGCCATACTGCTCAGTTACGTCAATGTCAGTACGTCTATAAGTAGGGCCTTTGCTCTCAAAGGTTGAAATTCAATTCGTGCTCAGGTAGTCTGACATTTAAGTCCAAAAGGTGATGGATATAGGTTGGCCCCTCTATTTATTTAATTCGTTTTTCAAAAGTTATCATGGCTATACAGTCACCGGCACAGGATGCAACCACCGCTCCTGTGCTCTTCAAAATGGTGTAGCAGGTGGCAGTAAAAATAAATGAAAAGCTTCTTGCTCTTCTTCACACTTCACGAATCAGACAAAAAAAATCGTTTCACATAAAACTGGGATCTTAAAGTGTCTTCTCAATATTTTCTTTTCTGTTTGTACAGGCGTGCGCTCACAGATGGCAAGACCAGCTGGATTATCAAAAATGGAGACGCAATCCCAGAAGCACGGTGCCTGTGACTCATTCAAATGGAATTTGTTACACGTTTACGTCTGATCTAAAAAATGTCCAGAAATACATTCCATTGCTGTCATACAGTAAGATTATTATAGATTTATTTATTTATTTATTTATTTATTTATTTATTTATATGCTGCCGCGCCGGAGCATTAGGGCAGCTTTTATAGGCAATTCAAAAAAAAGCAAACCAATACAATAAAAAAGACAAATAATAACAAAGAATGCACAACACAAAAAACAGTCATTCAGTGGTCACTGCATGAAACAGCGATTCTAGAATACGTTAGCTTCTTTTTAAAGGACTCGCAGGATAAATTACAAAGTATCTACAATATGAGGTGAAAGACCATTTCCCTGGAAGATGGTGCGTGGGAAAAACGAGAGACATACGTAGTTTCTTTTCGTTTGGAAAACCCTGAATTTCTTTCATGATCACCACAGCTGTAGTAGTGAGGCATATGAAAGTAAGGCCCGTATTCTGAACGCTGACTAAAAGTGGTACTTGACTTGAAATGACGTCACACCTATTTAGTGCCATTCACCACCAGAACTTCTTTTGGAAACATTTGGAAGAAATCGGGTGGTGAATGGCACTTAATAGGTGTGACGTCATTTGACTTGAAATGACGTCAGAATACGGGCCTCTATAGTTTGGATCAACAACAGATACTTCCATGAGAGATCCAGAAACGAAGGAGTAGCCTACTCTCACTTCGTCGAGTTTGCAATGTACACAACCTTAAATCCGCAACCAGTTTAGTAACACAAATGTCGGTTCTAAATTGGCGAGTAATAAATCTAGCTGCATTACGTTGAAGAGATTCAATTTTGTTAACAGCATTTTGCTGGTAAGGGTCCCAAACACTAGCATCATAATCTAATTTTATCTAACAAGGGCTTTTTAAGTTACCAGTCGTGCCTTAGGTGGTGCATCACGAAGAACTCTGTATGAGAAACGTAGTGTTCGTGAGGCATCCTCACAAATTTTACTGATATGGTTTTGCCATGTCAATTTATTGTCAAGAATAACACCCAGATATCTAGTTTCGCATTTACGAAGAATCTTAGTTCCACCCAATGGTTCGGTAGGTGAAAAACAATTGCATTATTGGTGTATGGATTCATAAAATTACTGCGAGTAAATGTTCTGAAAGTTCTTATACAATGGGGAAGCCCCCCCCCCCCCCTTGATCCTCACTTTTAAAAAAAGCATATGAAGTAGCCTACACTATTATAGCTGGGGTGTTTCCCTTGCGTTATCAAGGTAAAAATAACAAGCAGAACGAAAGCACCTATAACCAAACAATAAATCACAAAGTAAAGAATAAACTTAACTAGTATTTTTGAAGTCCTACATTCGAGTCCCAGTCGGGGCAGTTGTCTGTTCTTTTCTTTTCAGATTATTGCTAGTATTTAATGCGAACTGTTTACTTCGTTCGTTCACCTGTAACTAGGAACGTCGCCAGGCCTCTACTTGTGACCTTGCACGTCTACCTTTGTTGTCGGAATGGGCAAAAATGAAATTTCGACTACACGATTATTGCAGTACCTTGATATGCAATATTTACGATTATTGCAGCATTTCTAATGTGTAAACCAAGTTGTTCGTTGTTCTATTGGTCGTAGCAGTACTACTACTACATCAGACCTATTAACTACACACATGTAGGACGAGGCCGAAATATACGTAATTAATGCTCCTAGTTAGTGTAGTATTAATCATATCAAAAATCAAAACTTGTAAAAGGGGCCACCAAGTTCCGAATGGTTCAGCCCTTCAAAGCAGTGATATCAACACACGAAAACATTCGCCAAGTTAGTCGCACTGACTAATAGTTCGAAGGTTAAATGAAAACTAGAACTTTGCTACTTTTGGTAGCAATGTTCTAGTTTTCATTTAACCTCCGAACTATTAGTCAGTGCGGTTAACTTTCGGTAGCAATGTTCAAGTTTTCAGTTAATATCCAAAGTATTATTCACGCGATTAACTTGGCGAATGTTTTGGTGTGCTGATATCACTCCTTGAAAGGTCAGAACCATTTAGAACTTAGCGGCCCCTTTTACCAGTTTTAGTTTTTGATATGATTCCTCTCCTTTTTTGTTTAATTGTGTTTTAGACTCAGCTAGTCTACATATGTATAATAATGTGCCACGTCAACAACAGCTGGAATGGCCATTTTCCCAGTATTTTAATTTCATAACATTCCTTTGAGAGGCCGAACATTCTCAACTTAGTGGCCTTTTTACTAGTTTTTGGTTTTATATTAATTTCATTCATTTTTTTCTAATTTAGTTCATATCACTCCTTAGAGAGGGTGAGCCATTCTCAACTTGGTGGCTCTTTACCAGTTTTATACTTTATTTTGATATTTCGTTTATTTTACGTGATTGGGCATTGACGCAATTCTTTGACAATGTTGTTTAGATTTGTCGTGACACACTAATGTGTGTCCAAATATACACGTCAGTATAAACGTTGTCATTGTCCGAACTTTGGCCAGCCAATGAGACAATGCCGACAATACTAATCATGGTTCTAAAATACTTTCGTACTTACGCGCCCTACCACGCCATTTCCGTTACACTGCCAGGCCAGAAAACCAGAAAAGGTTATGGCATGGATATGGTTACGGTCAAGAATAACTGTGACAGACACTGGATTGTGCTTTAGGCATCGTATTATCCTTGTCCTCACTGTCCTGTATGCACTAGGTCCAGCGAACCAGACTTGGACGAACACTTGATACCGCTTCGCATCCTCAGGTTTACGGCTTCTTGAAGCCGACAAATTTACGTCGATTTGGTTGACTTGGGTATGATCTCACTTGTTCTTCCCCTACCAGAGCACGTCCATACAATGGTGTGTGTGTGTGATTTAATTTTGCCAATTTGCAGTTTCTTCAGTTTTCTTTTGGACGTACTTCTTGCACATTTACCTCGGGCATGCGACACGAATTAAAAACAAGCATATAAAGTGGAAAAAAAGACTGTGAAGTAATGTAGAGTTAAAAAATACAAATGATGTCATTGTTTAACCAGTGGACTCAAAACTTTACATCATTAATTGTATCTGTTGCAATGAGTATATTTATTTATTTCTCTTTTTTTTTAGATGATCAAGTTTTACGAGGTGGAATTCCTAATTATGCGTTTGGGATGGCGGGCATGTCAGCTCATTTTCCTGAGGTGATGAAGCGTTCCACGTTTTTGTAACTATGAAAATCTACGTTGTAAGCCAGAAGTAATCAAATAATGAATGAACTGTTAATTTTGATGGGTTTAAGCAACATCAGTATTTTTTCAGTGGGTAATGGTCACCTTCCCTTTTGTAATGACAATCCGAAAGGTATGTGGGTGGGTACGTGGCTAGTTCTGAATATGAAAACTTAAACCTAGTCTACACTGAAAGGCTTATTTATACGATATCCACTACCACGGTCACTGAATTGGAGGCTCGAAATGGGAGAAGAATCCTAGGTGTATCAATATTCGCATAATAAAAATAGTCCAGGGATATTTTGATAATCATTACCTCGAACGCTTGTGAGGTCTATCGATAGTCATAAGTTAATTGGAAATAAAACACTAAAAAAAGCTGCATGTTTTCAAAGCACGAATGTTTCCGAAGTAAATCTGACTGATTTCAATTTACGAGCAATGCAACTAAACCTTTGATACTGGGGTTGTGTGTAGAAAGTGATGCAGACATTTCCAAGGAATTATATTATGCTGCCGAATTTTACATTAATCCGCAAAGTATTTCTGCCAAATGTGAACTGAAGCCATATTAATAAAAAGTTTATAATTCACATTATGTCACATTAATTCACAAACCATGTTCTGTAGGAACGAATAGTTGCAAACTGATTCAATACATTGTAGTGTTTGATGGTCACATGACTACCTCGATCATAGCCAGATCAATGAAAATAAAAACTCGTCCAATGCCGAGACTCGAACTAGGGTAAGTTTCCTTACTACTATACACCAACGCCTCAGCTATTTTGAAAATAATGCTAACCTTTTAAAAATCCTTATTAAGATGGACGTATTTATGTTTGGTACTTCAACAGTTGCAAAGTTAAGGTACTTTGCAAAGTTGGTTTCTGTTCCTTTCACACACTGGAACAGTTACTTAACATCATTTGTCATGCCTTGTTCCTACGAAATTCTTTGTTCTCCTAGTAACACATAAAACTATCAGTGATGATCATGTGATGTCATTTGTTTTTTTTTTTGTTTTTTTTAGAAATACAGTTAGATAAAATTTACAGTTCGGCCAGCAAACAGTAATAAATCTGCTGATGCTTTTTCTCAGATAGTGGCGCAACTTCAAAATAGGGCCCGGAGGCGAGAGCACAGTGGAGCCCCGCCGCCCCCCCCTCCCCCCACCGTTTCACCTAACAGAAAATAGAACACAATTAAGTTTTTGCTTCACAAGACTTAACTTTCACGGAACAGCAATAACTTTTTTTTTAAATCACTTTTTTCCTGTAAATTAGAATTATTTTGTACATACTAAAGTATGTTGGTTTAATTGACAGAAAACTAAAATCCATAAACATCATGAGGATGTAACATCATGAAACAAATGTATATGAGGATACATTTTACTATTTCGGTTTGGGTTTTCTATTTGCAACGTCTCTGATAATGCCAGACGTGTTGATTTTCAATGCCTATATCAGTACATTGAAGGTGGGGTGCACAGCGTATAAGGTACCCAGGGCGTAAGGTACCCCAAATTGACAATGCAGGGACCCACATATTTAAAAAAAATTATTATAAAATAGTCTGCAAAACTTGACTCCAAAATCACTTAGTTGTGGGTGGGGGGGGCATATTTAGCCTTTGGAACTCCCTTGGAAAAGGCGAATTGCGGCACTGGTCTTACTTAGAAGTTATTGCTAAACTCAAGAGATGTTTATGAGACAATGTACTACGTAACAGTATATCTGCTTGAGGTTTGAGGATGACCTCTCCACCTAAGCCGTAACCGGAATTGTTAGAAAATAGAAAGAAAGGCACGCAATATCACACAGAAGAACACAACAATTTGTTCACTTAAATTTCGGCGAATTATTGCGTTCGACTTCATCGGAAGTTGGCGAGAAAACTACGAGTCACTACATCGTTCTTTTGAAAATCGCGTTTGTACCACAGTAAACGCCGGTTACCGGTTTTCGCATATTAGAAATAACTGGCATGAACTGCAAATTACCGAAAAACATACGCTAATACATAATTTCCAGAAACAACAATTTGGCTAAATACGTGCACAGACTACAGCTGCGTGGACTGAAATTGAAATGGAAATGTAATGGGCAACTCCGAATTTAGAAACTTTGCCACTTGGTGTAAACTGACGGCACCAGTGTACAAAGGCCATTCAGTTTGCGGCGTTTTGTGATATGGTCTTTACTGTAGGAGACTCCGTCAAAACGTTAGTCAGAACCTGTAAGGCATTGTGGGAGGGATAAAGTAACACAGAGGGCCAAGTGATATAGGGAAGCCACTGTTTGACTGCTTAGCTGCCCCAGCATGCTAGCCATCCCATGGTGCTTGTTTTTGCATTACAAAGAAAATTATTCGAATTGGTGGCAGTAAATGGGTCGCCTAAAGGTGCTGGGCCTGGGAGCAGTTGCCTCCTCTGCATCATTTTTTGTATGTCTCCAGTTGACATAACGAAACCATCAGCTGCTTGTAACGAATAGATTCGACACCACTATGAAATAGATGCACTGTTCTTTACTAATTGTCCTTCAGGAAAGGTTTGTCATGGGAAGGTTTGTATTGTGATCGCAAGTAAGAACCCACACTTATGGCACATGGGTTTGACAAGCCACGCTCCCAAGATTGCTCCACCTCGTACGCACATTTATTACAGTCATGGTCCACAAAATCACACGAAATCCATACAAGAGGATTGTTTAGCTTTTCGTCTTGTGTATACTGTTTAGTGTTGCTGTTTTCCCAACAATAACCCAATAACTTGACAAGCATGAAAAACGTCTGCACAAAGGTTATCCTCATGTACGGTACCGGATTACTATCGATCAATGGCAAGTCTGAATTGTTGGCAGGATGTGGTTGGAGCCAGTTGTGAGCAGTGCAGTTCGAAGAATCCCTTTATAGATTTCTAATCTTACTTTTCATTTTGGTCATAATTAGCAACGAGGTGAAATTTGGTGGATCCATGATCACTTGTCGGTTACGTGTATTGGAAAAAAACAACTTTATGGCCTGTAGTATTTCATCATACCTGAAACATCTTGTATAAAATTACCGACAATATGCAGCAACAATTAGGTAATACGGGAATGTACAGATTTACATAAAGAAGAAAGTGAGACATAACAAAACATGGAAAACACGGCAATCACTGTACTTCAGTTCATGAATCAAAATTACTGTAACACATTGCTTTTCTATCTTTTACATTGTGGAGTAGTTACATATAAGTTGATCATCTACGGATGTATTGAAAGTTTTACAATATTAATAAACTGTTAAAAACATAAAATTCTGTTATTCACAAACTTGGATATTAATTTCACACTCGTACTGAATGTAGGTGCATTACTTTTTTTTTTTTTCAGCATCCAGGAGAATTGGTCCTTGGTGCCCCTGGTGTCTACATATGGGATGGTAAATATAATTACAATTTTAAAGCAAAAAGTGGTATTTTGCCCTCACTAATGTCGAACACAGTGCTGAATCATATTATTTGGCTCTTACCAAATACTTATTGCTTCACAGGTTATGTTATGTAGCAATTATTTTTTGTAGCAGGTAACTTATGGTTTCAGTGCTTAGTGTTAAATTCAATTTAGCCTAAAAGCGTAAATGGGTTGGAATGTATTGTTGGAGGTTGGTGGGTATTTGGGGTAGAGATCCCTCAGAAAAAATTTGGATTTCTCCTCCCTCCTCCCCCACCCCAGACATGTGCTGACACACATGTTGTGAACGTGAGTTTAACTGTAGTAATTCACCCCAACTTGTGTCTATCCTATACTAAATTGTCACCATTTCCTTTGTGTGTGGAAATTTAAATACGTAATACTCCAATGATTCAAGTTGTCCAAACGTTTAAACTCTGTAAATAATGGAGTTACTTTAAATATATTTACGGATGCTGTCACAAGATTTTCAATATTACACTTGTTTTCCCGTAGGAAGCATCATTTCAGTTCCTCTACAAGATCAATATGGGCAGCGAGGAGTACCCTTTACATGGGGAACAAGGAATGCCGGGGAACTGACAAGATTTGCATATTTTGGTGTGTACCATACAGAAATGGAATGATATTATTATTATTTTTTTTTACAAAATATTTTACCATTAGAAATTCATTAGCATTTAAAACCAATATTCCTCTAATTGTGACTTTCAGGTTACTCAGTTTCTTCGGGGATATTCTCTTCACTTGACCCATCACCATTATACCTTGTTGGAGCACCTCGCCAAAAATATACTGGAAAAGTATGCATTCCATTTTCTTGAATTGGGGCCTCGTTTTTTATTTCACGAAATTATATTATAATATGAAACTATGTGTTTTCTTTATCCCCAAACAGTTCTTTTAACTTCACAGTGAACAGATGAGTATTGAGTTGTAAGAATATCAGTCCCAACGGTTCTAATCTGTTAGAACTATATATAAATCAGCTTTAAAGTTTATGCAAAGAGGCCTAAAAGCTGGAGAGATTCCAATAGAAAAAAGAATAAAAACATGAAACACTTCACCACACACTGGAACTAACGAGTCCACTTGAATTTTCGGTGGAAAAAGGACTACGGCAAGATGATAAATGCTTGCAGTTAGCGTCCATCTTCTTCAGAAGATCACCCCACTAAAAAAACACTAAGACATGCACTACGTATGTCATGGAGCTTTCATTTTTTGAAAACTCTATGACGTAGTGCCCGTGTTAGTGTTGTTTCAGCGGTTGTGATCTTCTGAAGAAGGTGGACGTTCAACTGTCAAGCACTTAACATGTTGCTATAGTTCCTTTTCCACTGAAAATTCAAGTGGACTTTTTAGTTCCAGTGTGTGGTGTAGTGTTTCACGTTTTTACTCTATTATGTTTCATGGTTTCACAGTAGTCACCGGTGGCCGGTGTTTTCGTTCAGTGTACAAATTTTCTTTATAGTTTTGAGCTCCTACAGTTCTTCTGTTCCTTTATTCAGTTAGCAGCTAAACTACATTTTTTTTAAAGCGTGCAGCCTTATTCATGTAAATTGACTTGAAATGTACAGTCCAACTCAGTCGTCCAGATCTGTGGAGGAATTGGGATGCACATTAGTTTGGTATTTCAAAACAACTGTGTGATAATATCGTCAACAATGACGGTTCGATTTGGTTTACAGTCAACTATTGTAACATAATGCACATTAGAACACCGGTGAAGAAGTGGGATGTTTCTAAAAAAAACATTACAGGTGGACTGAGGTGATAACTGTGAAGACACTGAATGCAGAAAAGACTGATCACTCTAGTCTAGCACTTGCATAACTAGCACATTTTGGCATAATCTAGCAGTAAAAGTTGGTGTCTATAAGTAAATTGTATAGCGGTATATGTAAGTCATGTCTATAAGAAATAACACCTGGCAAGCAGCCGATAGGCATTTCAATCAGTGGCCCTCTTTGAAATCCCCTCTTTAAACAAAACTCAACCACTTTTGAAGGCAACTAACTGCAGTCTAACACCACGCTTCAGTACCCCGCAGTGTTTTTGAGCTTCTTATTTGGTGAACTGCTTGCTGATATCTGCAGACGTTACTACATACTCAAGCATGTACCGCTGTCAGAACCAAGCCCAATGATGTAGACAGTAGATCTATCAGTAGAAGTTGACGTAGGAGTGCATAAAACGATGAGCAGATTGTGCGATTCAGTCATAAGTCAGTTTATGTAGGGTCAGGATCGTTTACTCATGTTAAACTGAATGTTTGGCTCAAGTGGTGGGGAAAACATCTTTAATACATTACTTCCTCTCATAATGCAATAATTTGTATTATTGTTTTAGGTTTTCTTAATAACTGAACTGAGGAAGAACACCCAAATCAGACACTCGTGGGAAGGTCAACAGGTAAAGTATGAATATATACGGAAAACAAATTCTGTTTAGTAGTAGTTTTTCCTCATTCTTCACTTCACCAAAGCAACATGGCTCATTTTTCATACATAATTCTACACTTTACAAACAAATTTTAAATAAACTAATTCGTCCGCTTAAGAATCGATGATCTTATGTTCTGTACTTGCCCCTTTATAAAAATTACTTACTTGCTTTGTGGTGGTATACAATTCTCAGGATTGATGGGCCCTTTCTGATGATCCAGACAGCGGGATATTTTTTCCCCCAGGAATTCGCAAAACAAGATCATCGTGACTATCTGGCTGTGGTGGTACCATACATAGTAAATCGAGCATTGTAATTTTACTGAATACCTGTCTAGGAAAAATGAGCAATCGTTTTTTTTTTTTACCATAAAAGAAAGTTGACTATTTACAAGTAGGTAGAGAAATTATCTAAACTATGGTAACCTTTTACATGAACACCATTCCCAAATACGTGTTCTGGTCGAAACCAGTGGCCCTGCACCAACAATTTTGGAACTGGCTAGGAAGGGGTGGAGGGAGGGTCTGGGGAAGCTAACAATTTAGAACCCCGGAAGCTGAAGAATTTTACAGCATATTACTGCAGAATCTACTGTAGTTTCTAGTGAGTTACTTAACATTCAACCAACAAATAAATACGGTAAATCATCAAATTATATATTTTTTTTCATTTTGTTAACTTTGGTTTTAGGGATGGGGCTTACCCCCTTGCTCCCCCTCCCCCACTACTTTCCATGCACCGCTGGTCGCAAACGTCCAACATATGACACTCTTTTTAGCATAATATTGTCTAAGCTACCAATGTACCCTGACTTCTTTAGCAATTAATTTTTTTATATATGCATTACATTATTTTATAGATGGGCGAATACTTTGGAGCATCTGTATGTGCAACAGATCTGAATGGAGATGATATAGCAGATGTGATCATCGGAGCACCTCTATATTCAGACAAACTGCAAGTTGCCCGCGATCAAGGAAAAGTATATGTCAGTCTGAATCGAAATATGGTAAGCTATTTCTTATACAAGTAGATTTCTCATTTATTTATACCCTAATATTTAACACGAGACATATATATAGTAAAAACTAGATGTTTTTCCCAGTAGCGGATTTAGATGGGTGCACCGGGTACGACCGCACACCCCTTCAGTGTTAAAATAAAAAACCATTCTCCGAAAAAAAATGCCCAACACGTTTTTGAGTTGACCTACAAAGTCGCAATAATTCCTGTAACAACGGCAACTGCAGAAAGAAGTTTTCAACACTGAAGAGATTAAAATTTTTGCAATCAATAATGGCCAACGACAGATTAACACAGGTCGTTGTTAAATATTTCACGATCGTTTCCCGTAGATGTAAACAACGTAATAGACAAGTTCGCTGGGAAAGGCAATCGTCATTATGTATTATAAGGTTTTGTATTATAACACTCTTCACTAAAGTACCATTTAAATAAAATGAGATTTTTTAAGTGAAATCCTTGAAAAACTGTATTTTAAACAAAAGGTATTTTTTCTTTAATAATCATGTTCAAGAACCAAGGAAAACTCGTAAAGATTCAAAATGATTCCGATGTGAAAAAAAATAAGTAGCCTAGTATTTAGACATTAGTTTTCAATTCCTAGATTCCTAGTCAATGTAGGACTTACTATTTCCATATTAGGTTTTTGAACACAAATAAAGGCTTTCAGTACAGTTATTGAAAGCCTTTATTTATATTCAAACTGCTCACTCTGCAATGCGCTTTACATTGATAGTATGTATCACCCCCAAATGCAGCACACAAGTTGGGCTTTAGGTTCCAGCTTGGACTGCATTGTGTGGGGACTGGTTGTGAGCTTATGCTTAAAGCCATCAATTTACTGTCGTTAACTGCCTGGCTTATAATCAGTGCTGAAGAAGACCAGAGCATGCGCACTGATAGACGATAATGGATTGATCCCATGCGTGGGTCGAGCTCCTTCTGGTATGTGAGCCGGCGTGCACTTGCACAATGCTATGTACTCATTGCACGATCAGGAAATGGTTCACCAGTCGGCCTACTGCACCAAGGCAGGAGTTTGGCTGGTTCAATTCGGACACTCCCGGGAGTTTGTGGCCTTGCAAAGCCGAGAAACCAATGTGTTAAAAATAGCAAGGGAGTTTCAGACAAGCAGAAAAAAATCTGTTCTATTCCACAATAACTACCCTTTGAAGCAACGTGTGATCATAAATTGGTGTTGCGCTGCATAAAACATATTACTGCCACTTGCACATTTTACAGGTTCTTCACGTAAGACTTCACCTCTGCTTTTAACTTATTGCTAGGGTCAAATTCTTTTATTTTCATCTTTGGCATTTATGCGAGAAAATAATATTTTACCATTAGACAGTATCCTGGTTTCGTTTTACAACTGTTTTCCTTTGTATCCAATAGGGGTGTGCGATCACAACTTTTTCAAGTCGAGTCGAGTTCGAGTCGAGTTGGGAGTTGAGTATCGAGTTTCGATTCGAGTTCGAGTTTTGAGTATGGTTTTACAAACTAAGAATAACTCGGGGGAATTCTATGACATTTTTCAATAAAAAAAAACTTGGGAAAACTCCGGGAGAAAAGCAAAGCCAGGTTTTTGGGCCAAGGCCAAAGTGCATTAAACACAGTGTGTTAAGACATTGTGGTAAAAATTATATCTTAATACTTTTGTGTTAAAACCTAAAAGTTCAATAAATAGACCTGATTTCTTGCAACATGTCAACCCTAGAAACAAGTAAAACTGTTAACCCATCTGCGAAAAAAAATTTCCTTCCAAAAATGACGGTAAATAACCTGGAAATTGACCTCAACTACTCTGAAAACCTGGAAAACTCAGGGGAAATTCTTTCAGTATTTTGGTGGGAACCATGCAAACACTGAACCAAATAAATTTAGTTTTTCCTGTATCAAAAACACTACACACACGACAGTCACTATATAACTACAAGAAATATTCCACAGTTTTTAAGCATTTTTTCTACAAACTTAAGTAAATGTGGTAAGTTTTGTTGCAATTGGTTGAAGATATTACGATCTTTTTTGCTAAAACTCAACATAGATCTCCACTGTCCCAAACTAAACGTTGTAGAAGTGAGAACGTCTCTGACTAACTGACAAAAGCGAAAAGGAGTAACGAGATTCCCATCGCTATACTCTGTAAAATTCGAAACTCGAAAATTTCGAGTTTAAAGTTTTAGGATCGAGTCGAGTTTACACAACGAAGGCAAACTCGAACTCGACTCGAAATTTCGAGTTTTGCACATCCCTAGTATCCAATAGTATACGAGTGACATAATTTACAAGTGCTCCATCCCGTTCAACATCCAATCTTTGACTTAGCGGTTTTAAATGGTGATATTGAAGCACTAAGAATTTTTGTCAACTTAATCCTAGTGATTAGTATTTCAGACATTAGGTGAAAAAATTGGACATTACATTTACATAATTGTACGGTCAAGTATTTCATTATTTGGTAGGACCGAATGCTATCGCTATCTTTAAGGCCATTATATTGTACACCTGGGCTTTTTATCTTCACAAGTGACTAAAATATCGGTTTCTAGAACTTCTTTGATCCATGTAACAGAAAACCTGTGTTTTGTTATATCACATAAAGAAACTAACAACCCTGATAGTGTATTTGAAAGGTAATCTCGAAACAATGCCAATATTGGGTATTAAAGGGCAATTACATCCATTTTGGCATGCATGTTTTACTTTTGAACCACTTACGCTATAACTAAACACAAGAATTGCGGTAAGAATACGTTACGTAGGTCCGATACGACAATTTAATTATTGCATCACAAAAACACGACACGGAGACCGCCATTGCTTTGCTGGAACGCGAAGAAATTAATGCCGACAGATTTCACTTTTCAATTTCGACACGCAGCCGATTGAGATTGCTCTATTGGCTGTGAGAGCTCAAGCATCCGACGGCTTTATCCGGCCACTACAACTGTCGGCCAGCTAAGGCCGTCAGACGCTCGAGCTCTCACAGCCGATAGAGCTATCTCAATCGGCTGCATGTCGAAATCGAAGAATGACATCACTCGGCATTAATTTCTGCGCGTTCCAGCAAAACAATGGCGGTCTCCATGTCGTGTTTTGGTGATGCAAGAATTAAATTGTCGTGTCGGACGTACGTAACGTATTCTTACCGCAATTCTTGTGTTTAGTTATTGTGTAAATGATCCAAAAGTAAAGCATGCATGTTAAAATGGATGTAATTGCCCTTTAATATCAAGTAAAAGCTATATATATGATACTTAGTATAATAAGTGAGTGATATTTAGCAAAGCGTTAGAAAAATAACTCGCTCCTTCTGGTGGAATTGACGACCTACTAAAAAATAGGTATTTTTTTCAGCAGTTCAGAAATTCCATCAGAAATAGTGCCGCCAATTTTTCGAACATTTGCTAAATAATTATTCCTCTATGCACAAACATAAAACAATGATTAGGATAACTTAAGCTATGGAGTTTAATGCAGGTTTGTTAAACATGTATTTTTTTTTATTGGAACTGGTTTCTAAAAAAATGGTGAAATGTTGTGGTTCAGACATCCACTGCCCGAAGGATTAGTTATTCGCTTAAGTTGATATTTACTTTTTGGCATGTCATCAAGGATGCAAATGATTTTTTAATTCTATTTTGTAGAGAATTAATTCAACCTTCTTTTTTAAAGATGAATTTTGCCAACTCCAAGTCGGAACCCCCATGGATTGAACTGCATGGCTCTAATGCTCCAAATGCAAGATTTGGCTCAGCTGTTGGCTGTGTAGGAGACTTAGATATGGATGACTACAATGGTGAGCTCATATTCTTCAAAAATATCACACTAATAGCTTCTTAATCGCTTAACTGCTTGCTGCATCCCTCAACCAACTCCCAGTAATGCATCAGTTAGCTTCATAGCTGGGTGAGCACCAAATTTTCCACCAGTAATGCAGTTGAAGTTGAAAGACTTTGTTTACGTGGAACTGCGTTGCTGTTGAGCGGGTACCGCTACTGCGGGACATTATAAGCCAGCCAACCCGTTGGAATTACTTATCATTTTCTTTATCCAGATGTTAGAAGCTACGAAGGTTTGTTGGGAGTTGTAGGGCTTGACGTACTAGTAACAACTTTCAATGTGAAACCAAGTGAATTTATTTCATCTTAGGTAACGCCTTCTTTCAATTAAGATGACTTGTTGTACTTGCTTCTTATCAGTTTTTTATCTTTGTTGTATCCTTTTGTAAAATTCATCATGAAACAAAGCTTTTACCATATAAGAGGGCGTGCACTTCCCAAACCATGACATACGTTTGAGGTAGCATCAAAACCATGCAAAGAAAGAAAGTCTACTTAAATAGCTCAAAAACAAATGATATAATTTCTAACAAGTGTTTGGCTTATTCGGCATAGCATATTTTCTAGTTCAGCCATTTGCAATAAATGGCTAAACTTGTTTTTTTTTTTTTATTATTGTTCAATAAAACCAAGGAATATGCCATTAGAAAATGCGTAAAAAAGCTTCTGTATTTCCTGGAAAGGCTCAGATGACAATGACTTATTTGATAGATTCCAGTAAATATTTTGACTTGTTGTTCCCCGGTCATTGACTTTTGTGATTGTAAAGAATCCCATTAGCCTTTAGTTTTGATGTTTGATGTCTTGTAACAAAGAAGAAAACACATTTGCCACCAGATATTGCTGTTGGTGCTCCGTATGAAGATGATGGTGCTGGAGTAGTGTACATTTACTATGGTGACAAAGACACAGGGATATCAGATGACTTGGTGCAGGTAAACACATTTCAGTTCAGTTAAAAAAATTAGTGAAAAATAAACGACCATTTAGCACAAAATTTGTGAAATGAGTAAATTATGTCCAAATATTATCTTGTTATTAATAGGCTACATAATCTGATTTTATTTAGAAATTATCAGCAAGAGAAATAGACCGCAATCTTCGAGGATTTGGGATAAGCTTTGCCAAAAGTCTTGATGTAGACAGAAATTCTTTTTCGGGTAAGTTGCTCGAATTTGAAATGTAAGTTTTTAATAAAATTCATAGAGTATATCAGTTTCTTAACTGGTTGTTAAAGAAATGTTGCCTAAATGACAAAAAAACGCAGTGAATTGTATTGTACTGTGCTAAAAACTCCTGAAAGTGTGACACTGTAGCTACTGCTGTTGTTGTACAGAATAAAGTTTCACACACCACCAATAAAATATAATTTGGTTATATGAAAGTAACTATTTGTCATGTTGCAACCTATAAAAAAAACTATGTAATACAAAGTAACATTGTTTAAATTGTTTGTTGAGTATAAAAAGGTAGAAGTAGTGTGAGTGAAGATGTCCACACAGGTGGAAGAAGTAGCTCTCGTTTTATGAGAAAAAACTTGTACTCTAATTGTTTGGTGTTAATTTCTTCTGTTAAAAAGTCCTACAGTGAAAACATGACTTATCATGGAATAAAACATGGGATATGACTAAAATTTGGAACATCTAACGTTTCGCACTAGACGAGACTTTTATCACTCTCGGTCTTGTTTATAATTTCGGGGCAAGGTCGAGATTGAGACCAAACAATTAAAATAAATACACGATGTTACCGAGATCAGTGTAGTGGACGAGATGAGAGGAGACTGTGAAGGCCTGAGGTCACATTGTCTCGAACCACTTTTACTTGCCACGAATAAAATAGGTGTTATTATTATTATTATCATTATTATAATAGAATCAAAGAAATCGGCGAAATATTTGGGAATGGAAATAGAAACATACTGGGACTTTAAAGAACACATAACACACTTGATAATTAAACTAAGACAAATGTTGCCAGTGTTATATAAAGTAAAATATATATTAAACAATAAAAATAAAAAAACATTATATGATGCGTGGGTAGAAAGTATTTTAAGATATGGCATTGAAATTTATGGCTTTGCAGCAAAATATATATTATTAAGACTACAAAGAGTTCAGAATAAATTAGTAAAAGTATTATCTGGAAATGGAAATGAAACAACACACGAGATCTATTGTAAAAATAAAATTCTAAAGATAGAAGACCTTCGAGATTATGTAATCATTGTCAAAAATTATTATAGTAACACTTATAAACAAGCAACTGAGTCAAAAAGTGAACGACTGAAAAAAACAACAAATGAATTTAAAATACCAGATTGGAATAACTTCTACGGAACAAAAAATAGAAACTACTACATACCACATATATTCGAACAACATATTATACAGGTTGAATAAAAATATTCTAAATTACCAAAGTATAACAAAGTTAAAAATAGCCCTAAAACAATCAATAGTAGAAATATATGAAACCAGGAGCGCATTATATACACGTCCTTTATATACACGTCTCTTATATTTACGCTACCCCTGATGAAACTAATATTAAATAATTAAAACTAATCTACTGATAATGTTGTATATGTAAATATCGTGCCGAGAAAATTGTTGAAAAATACTAATTGAAATAAGAATTAACACAATTAATTAAACATGTAAGAGATTTTTTCTTTTTATTATTATATTGTGCATTTATTGATGTATTTCATCGACAAATACTTTAAAATGTAAATTTAGCGTATATATTTTGTGTTATGTATTGTGTTAAATAAGCAATAAAAAAAAAAAAATAAAATAAAAATTTGTTCACTCAGAAAAACGTACCTCTGCACTTTTTGAAAAATGATACACGTAAGTTGTTACCACCTTCATCAATCTCTGACTGCTCATTTCATCATCACGAATGTTTTGTCTTATAAATCTCATGTGCACTCTACTTCCCTGTTTAATTCAGTTTGGTATACAAGAACGTACTAACTATAGCATTTGTGTGGCTTACTACGTGGCAGCTGGCACGTTACATGAAATCGAAACTAAAACCATTGGGTTATACATTGCAACCTTGTCAAGCCTCACCTTGTCTCATCTCGATGGTACCAAGACCAATGTTAGTTCTTGGGTAATGAGATGAGATGAAACTGAAACAACCATGGTTAATAACGGGACGAGGCTGAAGGAAGACACGTCTCGTGCAAAACACTGTGCGCATCAGTCTGTTACAACCAAAGTTAGGATGCATTCTAAGATGAAGAAATCAGACCTCTTTTAGAACAAATTTAAAAACTTTTCAAATTTGAAATCGCTTAAAATTAAGCAAATAGTGTACTGTAGATGAAGAGAGTAAAAAGTGTACAACTGCAAAAACATGTAACAATCTGTTTGCAAGTTTTAAGTATGGACTAGATTTACAAAAACATCACATTTTAAATTTTATATCTTTTTATGCCATTTCTCCATAGTCATAGTACATTTTTTTTTTACATAGATCTTTTCTGATCTGCATTCAGCCAGTACAGGGATATATTTCTACTAAATAACTTATATCGTGTGGTTAACAAAATTAAAGGTAAAATTGAAAATTGAAAAATGTTTTTTTAGTCATATTTTTTTCTACCTGTCTATACGTAATACTAATAAACTGTTTTCAAAGTTGACTTACTATATATGCCTATTAACCAACTACTTTCTGCAGTTGAGCATATACATATTTTTATTTGGGTTAAAAATACAAAATATGCTTAATATGGCATACACTGAAGATACAAAATTAATTGAAGGTAATAACACAGTTAATATACAACTTACATAACGGCAATGAACATTGATGCAATACCCATGGTATATTTTGCCACCATATTAAATGCGGTAAAACAAAGCATGTCTTTTGTACATAATACAAACTAAGCACTACACTGTGCTTCCATCTGGCCCAAAACCGGTTTCGTAATAGGCCTGTTTTGGTTGGAATATGAATGATAAGCACTGATAGTCAATGAGCCAACTAAAACAATATGTTTAAACATCAAAGGTTGGCATTAACTATCATTTTTTGAAAAGCAAGGCCAGCTGTAATCATTGGCGTTGATACTAAGGGTGACTGAAGGTGTCTCAGATCAACATATATGATCAGTGTGTCAGTTCAGGTCACATCTTTCCTTCAGTGATGCTAAAGTGTTTAGTTGAATTACCAATCCGCCAAAATTATCGTTGCCAACAACCTTTCAGACCTCACAGGTCAGAAAGGTTATGACAAACAAAGACAGTTGTGGATACCATCAAATGAAGCAGAATAATGAATTTAAAACAGGCAAAAATTACCACGACAACAAGATTTATCCTCAAGATTTCGAGAGAAAAACATCAAAACCCTTGGTTATTATGCCAACTGTTAGGCAAATTTAAAGGTTCTCTACGTTTTACACAATAGTTTTTAAACTTGTCTAAACTATAAGAATGAATAAACTATATGAACAAATAGGACGAAAAACTAAATTGACTCGATTAGTGATAAACACACTACCGCAACTAGACTTTTTCAAAGGGGGAGCAAGAGTAAAATATTGGGCCGTAATAGATTAAACAATTTTGGGTGCAAGGTTGTTGCACGTTTTACATTAGTTGTATTACAAATTTGGCCTTCCTGCTTTGAATTAAGGCCCTCTTGACACCTGGATGCGGGTGTCTTGCACCCTTCGCACCCCCCATAATTGCGGCACTCTAAATAAATACAGATGCAAACCAATTTCTGTTGCCTTTTGGACCTAAACGTCAGAATTCTTGAGCGGGAATTTAACTCTCAGCCTTTTAGACCCAAAGCCAAAGCCCTTCTGCTGAGCTATGCTGTTGGCCATGTCAGTATGGCTCAGCAGTAGGGCTTTGGCCTTTTGTCTCAAAAGTTGAGGGAACGTTATCCACTGAAGCTGTCTGACATAGAAGTTCAAAGGCAACGAATAGGTTTACATTCATTTATAGGGTTTTGTATTTATTTATACGTTATTGAACAGGCTTATTTATCACTGATTAAGCTGATTTGTTTTACGTCCTGTTTATTCTTAATTTCACACTTTGTGTTCCTTTCGGTTCACTTGGTGGCATCAAGTGTCAACAAGCATGGCAACAAGCGTCCCTCAGTGCTAAATGGAAAGCATTTATTTATATGTATATGTGGGTTAATGCTGTGTGTGTGTATTCATTTCCTTTTGGCCGTATCAGTGTAGTTCAGATGGGTACGGCTTCAGTCTTTGGTCAGAAATGTCGAGGGTTTAATTCCCTCTTAAGCAGTGTGACATTTAAATCCAAATGGCAACGGAACTATTTTTGGATCTGTGTTTATTTATCCATTCATGATTGATTTAAAATTTATCACCAAGGAATAATGATATTTCTGAAATACTATAGTGAGAGAATACTATTAATACGTGCTAATTTTTAATTGAGCCTTGGTTTCTGTTTATTTACAGATATGGGAGTTGGAAGTTATAGTTCAGACCGAGCTGTGATTTTGAGGTATGTGGAGTTTACTTGGTCTGATTGAACACACACATACTTTTAACTTGCATTTATTACATCATGAACGTTTTACTACCTAACAGAACTCGACCTGTGGTAACACCAACCATTGTATTAACAACAACGCCAGAAAAAGTGAGTGTGGCCTCATTCAACTGCAATTATAAAAACAAACAAGTCAGGTGTTTCAAAGCAACAATGTGTTTTTCATACACAACGAAAAGCCATAATCTTCCCTCAATAGGTAAGACAAATTTATAAGTTGTGCGTTGTTCTTAGCGTGGGGAGGAAGGCAGATTATTGAATTACTAATAAAATTCGTAACGTACACGTTTGGTTGAATCAGGTTCGGTGAAAGCAAAGGATTATCTTTCAGTTTTTTTTTTTTATTCTGAGAAAGGTACTGCTGATCATAACTGACTTGTGTCGAAATATAAGTATTGTGTGCTTGGCACTTCTCCATTATGTGTTTGGCAGAATCACTTTAGTGACTGTTTATTTATCAAAAACTGCATGATTAGAAGTAGGGTGCAAGGGTCAACTAGCTCTCCCAAATACACAATTTTCGGGAGGTATTACCATACACCAACTCTTCCCGTAAATGTAGCAATACATGTCCAAGTAGATTTAAGTTAAATTTATTTATGTAACGAAAGTGTAAAATCTGGGCCAAATAAATTTACTTAACATCTATGGGGCTGTTACACTTTTGTAAAGTGTTATCATAGTATGTTATAGGGTAAAACATTTAAACAATACTCTCAAAGGCAATGCACGACAAGGCTTAAAATTTTTGTGTTCTGTGGCACTACAGAGAGCGTAGAGAGGGGAGTTGTCCCATCGAGAAAGACTAGCCCTCCATCGGGAATGAATGACGAAATCTCACCAATCGGGAATTTGTTGGTTACTGTAGTGTATTAACTTTCTAATTACAAAATAAATACATAATTAATTAATTATGCAATGAAATAAGCTCATATTTCTTTTCCTGAAATAAGCATGTCTTATTGCTTTCTCTTCCAATTAAAAAAACATGTTGGAATGGTGGTCAGTCGTAAATCAAAATTCGCCCGTTGCTTGCCTTGACATACAATTCACAGTAAAAAAAAAAGGTAGTCATTATTAAAAAAGACCATGCAGAGCCATCACAACTAGGGGATGGGTTGGGGGGGGGGGGGGGGGCCCCCCCCCTCGCAATCGTCCAAAAAGACATGAAGTTAGTAAAATCGAGTTGTAGATTAGCCAAATCAGATAAATTTTCACCATACATGCTTATTCCTGTCATTCAAGCAGGTGGAAAATGAGGTTGCGGTGCATTTTCTCCTTAGATTTCACAAATTGCGTGAAACCACATTGCCTCTGATCTTTGCTAGTCGCTTCCCGGCTTGCGTCGAAATGCAACGGATAGTCTCCGTATGTCGTAGTGCAGTGTTGTTCACGGCTGTTCTTAATGGGAAGAAAAGAGCTTTGCACTTTGCAACAATTTGCAAAGTTGAATCGGCAATTTTGTTTGATAGTATTCGTTCTTCTGTTAGCCCTTCACAGGATACATTTAAAAAGCATCTTGCTTTACCAGAGATCTCGGTCAAATCTGTAAAAAAAAAAAATGTTAAGGATTCCTGTTGTTTTTCATCTTTTGAATCACGATATCAATAACTTTGCAAAAATTGTGCGCAGTTAGCCGTTTGATTTCTAGTAGTCGGTCTATAAACCCATCACTGTGGCGATTTAAAACGCTTCTTAGTTAAAGCAGAGACATAAACTAAAACAGCACAAAACAAAATTTCTCAACTATACCCAACAAGTTTTCATCATTTGAAGTTGTGATAACTAATTTCATGTAAATCCGACTTAATTGTTAAAATTGAAAACTATGTTGAAAAATGTGGCTGTCCATTTGATTTGCTAGTAGCCGTTTTTCTGTTAGAACATCGCCACTGTGATTTAAAAATCCTGCCGTGCAGGAATTTTGAGTACATTTGTCCAATACAAAATTTGTTGAGGACTCTGCTAAGGTAACAACAACAGTTTACAAACCTAAATTATTAAGTGTCAGTTAAAGGTAATGTAGTAACTTATAAGAAACAATTTTTAAACTGCAAGCAGTTAATTTAGTGGGCAAAGAAAAGTCTAAAGGTCTAAAACAAAACAAACAAAAAAAAAGCGGAATTAAGTCACAAGTTTTTATGAGACCTGTAACGCTGAAGAATGATTAACAAAAACAGCCAAAATTTGCTTGAAAGTGTGTTGCAAGTGGGCTCTCAGGAGGCCAAAAATCTGCACTAAAATAGCGTAAAATGTTTTAGCTTCGGGGCTTTGCCCAGGTTCCCACTGGGGGTAGCTTACAAAGTTCGGCCAGACTCTCTAGCTGGGTTTTTCGGATTCCTTGCAAGGTATTTCTTCTTTGTCTAAACCAGAATAATTTTCAAAACTACCTGGCAAAATCATACAGTAGGTTTATAAAAAGGGGGTCTCCCCCCCCCCCTACCTCCCCAACTCCCCACTAAGTGGCCTTCCATATGGCCTCGAGACCATGTCACACAATTTTAAACACAAAGCACGCTGTTGTTCCGTCCCCTTAGTGTGGTTGTAGTCAGACATTGAATAAAAGCAATGAAGAGTGGCTTTCAACAATTTTTTTCAACTCATGAAACGAAGAAAATAATTGAACGAAAACATATTGTACGAATTTTCCATTGTGTATGGAATGTTTGAAATTGCAAATTTTAAGTTTATGCTACGTTGGGTTAGGTAGGAGAAGAGGGAATTTGAAGTGCGTAAGCCACTCTTCTTTGTTTTTATTTAGTGTCTGATGATGTCCACGTTGAGGGGACGAAACGTCACGTGCTTCGTATTTTTTATTATGTGCCGTGTCAAGATAAGCAACAACTGAATTTCTTCTCCGATTTGCACACTACTGCAAACCTTTAAATGGACTAAAATATTGGGTAAATTGATGTCTTATATTTTCACTGTACCTTACCTTCCTGTCGGGGATCCGATGCCCTCCAGTTGGGCGTAATCTGGCGCCACTGATGAAGGTGTGGGAAGTTAGTTGACCCTTGTATCCACCTTCTAACCATGCGTTTTTTGACTAGAAATTCACAATTTTACTATATCATTGTGGAGGAAAAGCACTATTGCACAATAAACTGTCTTTCCAATTAGTTCTATTAGTACCGTAGCTTGCCTATTGTAATGCAACAAAATAGATGTTCTCAAACATCCTGTCAAGTTTGGCCGTATCTTATATTAATTAGGTTGCTTTTGTTTCAGAATTTCAGTACGTTTTAAGTATTGATGTTAATCATAAAGGAGAGGCTGCACGAGGTAGCGTGGTTGATGGAGAAACATTACGGACAGTTGTCAGTGGCTTGGTTAGTGTAAACAAACGAAGGAAAAGCTGCACTACTTTCAATGTGAACCTCAGGGTAAGTTGTATAGGTTGTCACCCATATGCACAGACTGGAACATAAACCTGATAAATGTGTTATGATTAGGGGTGAATCTTCAAAAGTAGTCATCAAGTGCATCATTCGAGAGAAGAAATGATAATGTTTTCAGAAAGTATCCTGTTAGTGAGAAAAAAATCTCAATGAAAATCAGGATGTGATTTATATGAAAGTACTGCAATGGGTTGGATTGGAGTTTCTTTAGCTTGGGGTTTCTTCCAATATTTATTATTTATTTCCATTTGGCTTTCTTTTTCGGGATTATAATTTTGAACAGCACTCGAGCGAGGTGTAGTGTTTATCATCACACCACACCCCACCAAGAGCAGAGGGTGGAGGAGGGGCAAGTATCATGCAGAGGTGATCAGTATCGTACAGGATTTCAATACTGGATTTTAATACTTTCTTGATATCGGTAGTAGTATCGAAATTCGATAGTATCGAAAGAACCGAAAAAGTATATCGACAATGTATTGTTGGTTTAAAAAATTGCATTATAAAAGAATATCGAAGCAGTTTTGGAACAGAAAATTTATTTCAAGGGCTCACAACCATCGACGCAGATCTGCGCATGGTATTGTTTAGTAATACATAATAGTTTCAGGTATTTTTAATGGGCCACCTGCCTATTGACATTAATGTCTGGTAGAGTAGTTTGCATCAAATGAAGCTTAAAATCCCAGCAAGAACAGTGATGACAGGAGCAGTATACTTTACAGTTGATTTTAATTAAAACTCAAGCCCAATCACAGCAACAAAAAAAAAAAACAGATAAAAAAAAAGAGGAGCTTTTGCCCAGTCTTACTGGGGATTCTCAACTGCTACCCATTCAGCAGTTGAGTAGGTAGCAGTTTAGAATGCCCAGTAAGACTGGGCGAAAGCTCCTGATTTTTATCTGTTTTTTTTTCTGTGATTGGGCTTGAGTTTTAATTTCATAATTTCACAGTAAATGTGGTTATTTACAGTTGATTGTGCTCCGTTTATGGATACAAAGACTTTATTATCAGTACGTTGCTGGCCTGCATTCGGTTAGCGTCTTCGTGTTCCTTGAGCCATGATCCGCCACATTGACCTAAAGAGTGCGTTTATTTGGAGTCCTATTGCAAGAAACACATCCGGGAAAGAAAGCATTATTCGTGTAAAGCTTTGCTACGACGCTTCTGCGTCTTGGTTACAAAAAAACTTCCAGTAAGACTTTCTCCCAGCTAGTAATGTTTCCGGAAAGCAAAATTCGTAAGGAATGTCAGCTTCAGAAAGCATTACGCATAAATCTTGGAAGTGAGAATCTTTTGCAAAAACATGGGTTATAGCATTTTTCTGTAAAAATAAAAATTAGTGAAGAGCACCAATCAAATTAAGCGAGCACAAGTAACAAAAAATCCTCGTTTGGTGTTTAATAACTACATGTTATAACTACATACACAATAAGTTTTTCCAAATTGTGTTTTTTTAATGTCAAATAGAAACAATTTTAAGTAAATTCTATATCGGTTCGTCTGATCACCGAAGTTTGGTGGCATCGAGCCCAGGCAACAATCGGTTGGGCAAATTAGCCTAAAACGAAAATTGTATTAAAAAAGAAAACGAGAAAAAAGGTTGTGTAGAATTTTTAGTAAGTAAGCAGTAACATTTTCAGCTTGTTCTATAACAGATTACCGCATCATGCTTAACAACCAACTTTTATGGTTGCTTTTAGTTGGCTAAAGCCTGTTACAATCAAAACTGGTACAGGCAATTTATTCATTAGTTTTAGTAAATAATTCCTTTACTTTCAGTTCCAAATAAGTTGTTCCATTTTGGAATGGAACTTATTCGAACTGAAAGTGAAGAATTTAGTTTAGATTTAAACTTTTTGTCTGTTTCTATGTAACTTTATTCAAATTTGTCTTATTTATGGCTTGAAAGCAATTTTTTTAAATTAATGTAATAATCCCTTAATTTTGATACATTTAAAACTCCAGTTTAAAGTTACAAGTTTTCAGTGCTAGATTTATAATTTTCTCTTTAAAGATAATTTAGGGAAGTGCGGTTAACCGAAATTTTGGTTTCGAATACGGTTATCTGGGACAGTAAATTGAAGTTTTGGTCCATTTCTTAATAACCTTAAAAATCGATTAACTGTAACAATTATTTATGTCATGTTTCGAATTAAAGATTCACCATCACACTGAACTGAAAAAAAATAGTAGCAACAAGAACTAACAGGGTTAATATCATATTAGGTGGGACTTGAAACTCAAATCATAGATATCAACCCTCTAAGTGACGTTTAGACATCACACTTGTCAGTTAGGCGTAATGAACAATGACAATTTTCGCCTTTCAGTTTTTTCTTTCTGGACCAAAGATTTATACAATCACTTCATTTGAAAGCTTTTGAGTTTCTTTGCAGTATTTCAAATTCATTTGTCTTGAGAAACTATCACTCTACTATAAATAATTTTTTTACTGAAGTACTCGGTTGGTCAACCAGACTTCAACCAGAAGTAGAAAAAGGAGAAAGTAGAAACCAAAACCAGAAATACAAACAGGACATAAACCGGGAATGGCTAACCAGCCGTGGACCATCTGACATGCTTAATTGATACCAGCCACGTTTCAATCTATGCATAAATTTTGAAAATATTTAATTTTTTTTACACCTCTGCTTTTAGTTAGTTATAATTTTATTTAATTAAATATATTAAAAAAAAATATATATATATTAAATGTATTTTTCGGAAGGAGGAGAGGAAATTTGGCTGAAAAATATTTAACAAAACTTTTTTGCTTACTTTAAACGAAATATTCATAACTTTTAAATAAAACATTCCAACTTTACTTACGGTATCCATAACAAAGCCTGAGTGTGTTCTGCATTTGTATATATTACTCATGGATGACAAACAATAAAATTAACAGCAAATATGAATTTAAAAATCATCGCCAACCATTTCATTAATATTATCAAAAACAAGACTGGTCCCAAATCTAATCCTTGCAAAAGTCTGTTCTTAGTTTATAAGTCCTCACTTCGTTCATTTTGTACTTTTGCGCTTTAAAGAAACAAAATCCAGGTATTAACTATTCCAGATATTAAACAATTCAGATATCAAACTACTTACAAGATAGACTTACTACGGAATAGAAATAGTTTGATTTCTGAATTATTTAACATCTGAAATAGTACTGTTAAAATCTGGATTTTATTTCTCACAATAGGGACTAATGACAGTAGTATTGACAGTATACTAGATGCTATACCTCACGTAATTAAGCTTAGCTTTGTTTGTTTCATTTACATTAGCGATAGTTCATTATACTACGATAATGAAAACGTTAGTAAAGTATAAATCACTTTGGTTTAATACTAAACTAGCCACATCGCTCGCTCCATTGGCGTCGTCTTGCTTTGCTCGAGGAGATTATGTACATGCACATACTATTTGACTGATATTTCATGCTACGATGAACCGCACATCACTTTGCAATTTGTGTTAGTACTACAATTTACATGTTTTTTTGTTTCACTAACTTGTTTTAAGAAATTTGTTTCTTTATGTGCAGATTCTTCCATTGTCTTTTTATCTCTTCGCTTTCTAAATATCCTTCACTGGGTGAAATAGCTGCAGAACGTCAAGTGAAAACGCATACGTTAGGCCCACGCAGGGTACTAAGTCATACCCAAACACAGCAAACACCTTGCCTGGATTTGTTAACGTAGTAAACCAACCATATAGTGCAGTTTGAACATAATTTAGGCCTATGCAAGGAATTAAATGATCGCCAAAGCTGCTGATGTTTTGCTACAAATAAGGATAGAACCAGCTAATGGCTTAACGTATACATTATTGGTCGGTTCTGGCTATTTGAAAAATTACAAATGCAGACGTAAGATATTCTCTACACCCTTTTCTGTTGTCAATGTACTTGCTTTACGTAATTTAGTATTTAGTATTTAATCTTTTTCATATGTTTGCCAAATGTTATTTAATTTAACTACAAAACGGGTATCCTGTGGTGTTGGATTTTAAATAGCCGTAAAGCAACTCCAACAGCCTTCCCACCCGTGCACTGCACGTGCCTCATTCTTGAATGAGGATTATTCAGAAACCCCCACTCACAACAATTATAGACCATCCTCCCAGCAGGAAGATTTGACATTCCAAGCTAACAATTAACTGTGAAAAATTCGTTTCAACAATGATCCAAAAGGGGTTTTTCTATTTTTTCGAGGGCAAAATTTTTATCTAAAACCACAAAAATGCACCTAAACGAAATCCGGATTAATTTCCTGTCTTCAGACATCTTTCTCACATCTTCAGCCTTCCTACTTCCAGAGAAGATAAGGATACTTGCCTACATATATACACAAATAGGCTGCAAGTTTTTAATGATTAAGATAACATTGTTGATACGTGTTTCAGAGCAGTTGCTGAATGTGTGAGAGGTTTCATTATCATGGAGTAAACGAGCAGCAACTAAGTTGTTTTACGATTTTTTTTTCAGAATGATATACGAAACTACATAACTCCGCTCACTGTTAGTGCAAAGAGTTCTCTTAAACCATGTTCTTCCCAACACCCTAATCAATATTTCCAGCAATGTCCAGTGGTTCATCCGCATAGTCCCATGGAAGTTTTTGCTGAGGTATGTCATGTCTGAGTAGTTAGTTATCAGTTAAACAACTTGGCTTTCTGAGCTTCTGCAGCAACTGTATTTCTTGTCTTGATTTTTTTAAGGTTGCCTTTTTGAAAGGATGTAAAAATGGTGAAATATGTGAATCCGACCTCAATCTCCAGGCTTGGGTAACTTACCAAAAGTAAATATTTTCACAAGTATTACGAGCTAAAAGTTTACACTAGTTTGTTAGTAGCATCTTAGAAACTGTTGGTGCGTCAAACATCTAATGTGTACCTATGACTTGCCTAGAATGTGATTTATTTGTTTCAGCTATATACTTCCTAACCCAACCATTCGAGCTGAAGTTAACAAGACTGTTGCTGTGCGTGCTACAATCAGTAATTCCAAAGAACATGCCTACCTCAGTGAACTCAACATTACACTTCCACGGAAATTAAGGCTGGAAAAACCACCCCTTGCATGCAATGACCGAAGTTTGAATGACCAGTATCGCTACATTATCTGTGACATTGGCAATCCACTTACGGCTGCTCTTCCGGTAATACCACATGTTATTTGCACAGTCTATTTTTTTGACGGCACTAAACAGGGGCTGACCATTTATTAACCCTCATGAGTTGACAATTCTTGAAATTGTTTCCACGTGATGAATACATGAAGGGCCACAAAAGGTAGGGGGAGGCAACCAAAAGTCTGAGTCGAAAAAACTGGTAGTGGGACGACACTACACTTAAGGTCTGTATATAAATAAAAATGGAGCTCCATTCTGAAAATTTAGCTTTAGATCCCCACATCATTTTTTCTTCGATACACTCCTGAATACATTTCATTATGGCCGAATCGTAAATTGGATTTACTTTTATCATCAAAAACCTGGGCTTCAAGGTACAATAGTTTAGTAAACTTGTTTCTTTTCATTAGTTGTGTGTAAAATCATATTATCTAGTAACGTCTCTTGTAGTCTCTGTGTTTCTCCAGAACATATGCACGAATCACAGTAAATTATGATGGATAAATTAACCAAACGCTTAATAGCGATATCATTCCCTAAAAGTGTAATAAGTAAGGTTTTGCCAAATCTGCAATAAGCCAGTCTGATATTACAGAGAAAATTAAATCCTTGCCGTAGATGATACAGTGATGATGTTGTATTACAAGCCAGTGAAGCATTTCAGCATTGGAGAAGATGATTATTAATTTATAAATTTAATACACCTATGCTTTTATATTACAGGTTGTTATGGAACTGACCATAAACATTGATCAATTGAGCTTGAGTGATACATCACTTCAAATTATTATGTCTGTTAAAACTGGCAGCAATGAAGAAAACATGAAGGATAATACGGTTGAACTGAAAATTCCTGTTCGTACAGAAGCTGATATTTATGTTATAGGGTATGTTCCACATTTTAATATTATTCCAAACTGCGGGTTGTTTAATGGCCAGGTTTTTCATTTAACCTTTGATGTAATAGTCGGTGAAATTAGCTTGGCAACGAATGTAGGAACTTGATTCGCTGAAACTTGGCGAGTTCATTCACCCTTGTGGGTTTTGTTTCAGATATCATTTGTTTTGTAGTTTTTTTTTGTTTTTTGTTTTTGTGGCATCTTATTTTTGCCTGTGACCAGTTATCTATTATCTGGTCTAGTTTACTCAAAAAATTTGAATGGGAACAGATATAATTTTTTTTTTAGTTTTGCTGGAGTGAGGACTTTGATCGTATAAATTGAAGCGTTTGCTGATATTGCATTCAGCCATCAACAATCACTACGTTTACAAGGTCACAAGAAAACGTATTTTAACAATGCTCTTTGAAATCCTCATCAAAAAACGGCACCTGTTTACAAGACACAAGGGTGCGATTAGGACCATTTCGTGGCAAATAGTGGGCACGTTCCATACAGCTCTACCCACTGCTTGTAGTAAACTAGGTCAGTTAGACCCAAGTAACCAAACGTACGCAAGTCTTAGTGGTCTTCCTAGTCATGTACATTTATTTTCAGTTTATTTACCTAAAATTTGAGTGGCACCAGAACAAATTACGTGGGTGCCATAACTGTGTCCGTAAACTTACTAGGCGTTCGCTAATGTCTCAATGGGATTAAAAACGATGCGCTTCAGACTGCCAATCCACCTCTGTGAAGCGTTTTGGGTGTGTATGCCATTTAGGAGAAAGTGCTACGAATGGCTGTTTACAAGACCCACGAAGGCGACACGGACTTGGCGCATCCTTATGAAGTGCTTCGAAGGGGTCATGTAAAAAAAGTTAATACAGAGTACGTCCATTTGGTCGACATTGATCGTACGATATTGCTGATTATTTGTGGTAGTCAGTTTGCATTGTTCCTCGTTAACTAAGAAAGAGTGATGATTATTTTGATCACAGGTGGCATTTTCCCAACGTACAGAAAAATAGCATTACAAATGATTGCAATATTTTTAGTTAACGCATCCCCAAGCGTCAAACATCATTAAAGGCACCTATTGGAGTTAAGAGTCTTGAATACCAAATTTCATTCGTATCTGTCACATAATTTATTTTATATGAGCGGAATTAGACGTAGTCAGTGTATAGTAGTCAGTTGAAATCATCGATCTCCACGCACTTTTATCACATTAAGACAATTTATGGACTTGATTCAACTACAACTATTGCATGTAAGGGCACAAAGACTGCCTATTTTCAACAATTTTCAAGCTGTTTCGCCGCATAGATATTTACCTTCACTACCATGAAATAAGCTTAGCTCTGGTGTCTGTTAAAAGTACCAAAGCTTTGACTTTGTTACAATGAAGTCTGACAATTGAACTTGGGGGAGGGGGGGCGGACCATTAGCGTGGTCCTTGATCTGCCAGTTCAGTACATCTGTCAGTTAAATGGCAATTTGGCATTCTGACGAATCGTTTCAAATGTACCATTTGATTAGTCATTACTTCAAAGGTGGGCAATACTCATCTTTACGACAAACATCCTAATAAACCTAAGTCTGGAAAATGATTTAATTTTTCTTTCAATTTGTTCAGTGTAGTAAGAGATTGTCCATTACTGCCCCTAAAACCTGACTGATAATGTAAGCATTTACTGAAATGGATGGTTAAATAATCTTGGAAATGGTTTCTTACCAGATCTGTGTTGATAGGGCTCGTAGTTGTGTCATGATAAGTACTATGTGCCTTTGGATTAATTACCATGACTTTCTGACACTCTGTGTAATGGTGGTTTACTATATTCACTAATTCTAAAGCAGGATGTCTTTATTTACACATTTACCTTAACTTGCAATGAAAATACTAACTTAATAAACCATATTTTACTTTCAGAACACAATCAGATGAATACATATTGTACGCAAATTACACCGAGCAAAATGTCTCCTCCATAAGTTTTACTCACGATTATGAAGTAAGTTAATTTAATGAATTAAAAACTTTTTGTTAATAGCCAAACACCTTGCCACAGAAATAGTTCAGTTGACGAAATGAAGTAATAAAATGGTATGATTATTGCTTAACGGAAAATAAACACAAATACACAATAGGGCAAAATTGCAAATAACTCCATCTCCATTATAATAATAATAAAAAGGTAACTATTCAGATTAACGTCCCTTTCAACCACTGAGGTATCTTGGGAGAGGGACAATTTGGCCACAAAATTCCTAGAATTTGTTTAATGCCTCATTCGACAAAAACACGAGTGCTATAATAAGAGTGCTTAATTTCAATACATGGGCACACCTTTGTCAGTAGCCCTCCATGCCTTATCGTAGCCTTTCTTCAGAAGGTTGTTGCGACACTGCAGAAGTGGCTTTGGTTACATTCTTCAATGCCAGGGCATGTACAAAGTCATTTTTGTGCTACTACAAAAATTATCAAATTAGGTGCTATTTTTGGGGTGATAAATGTTAGGCTTTGTGTATTCGCTTGTTTTCTTGCCGTATAGTCTTATGATGTTTAGCCTGTCTACAGTAATATTAGTTATAAATTTACATAATAAAAAAAATTAATTCCCAAGTTCTCCGATTCTTTCACTATTAACTGGTTAATGGTGTAATTTCAGTCTACGACACTATATAACTTGTTTGTTGAGTAAAAATTACAGACACGGCCAAGTATTAATGAAGAAAATACTAGCTCAAATTTGAAACATTAAACATACAAATTACTTGAGCCTCTTTAAGAGCCACAAACAAGCTTCTTAAGTTTCAAAAACTGTTGTCATTATCCTTATTGAAAAGACAGTCCTTCCCCCTTAGAACAATAAACGCTTTATGGAGAGGTTCTACCACTAGTGAATTTATGGGCCTTTACGCAAGTAGTTCCAATTTCATAGTCGGAGCAGATTGTGCATAATGAGAGAAATTCCACATTTTTAATTCTTTGAATGATTCATGTCTCTGTAATAAACATGTAATTCATGTCTTCTATAAAGTAAGATGCTCGAAGGTGGGTCGAGGCATCGAGGTCGAGAAAGTGAAAATTGGTTTGTACAGTTCCATTTTCTCATCAGTCTATGGTTAGGTAAGGTGCTGGAAGGTAGAGAAAGTGACCGCCTGTCTATTCTATGCATAGAAATGATGGAGAAAGATAAGCATTAATTTGAATGAAAATAAGTGAGAAGAGAGGAGGTGATGAAATAAGCAGTACAGAGGGTGAGGCAAGAAACGATAAGCACTGAGAAAGAAGGTTTGTTGAAACACATTTCTTACCAGATACAAGCTGCATAAATTATGACAAGTGGAGTAAAGCAACGCTACCCTTTTGAGCATTGTAGGAAAGCCCTCACACGCACGGCACAATGCTAGCACGTCTTTGAAATGAAGCAGTGTGTTGTCGAGTTGGCATTTCATTCCTGAATGGTGCATAGCAATGTGCTAGACAGACTGCTATCCAGAAATTTAACTACAAAGGGTAACATACCGTACTTTTAAACATGTAGCTGCTGGTAATTGTGGAGTATAAACTGCTGCGGGAAACCATACCAGACGAGTTGCTACTCCATCTCTATCGCTCTCTTTCAGTCGCTCTCTCTCATCACACCGTTACAATGTTGCCTATTGGGAGGAATGAATAACTATAACATGGGTGCACTAACCTAAAGAGTCTGGTTTGCTTAAGGTACTTACCTAATAGGCGGGATTGAAAAATACAGCACCATTCAAAAAAACAGCAACAAAATCTTAACTTGTTTCAAATTTTAAAAAGCTTTCAGCTCTCTCTTCCTTCCATAGAGCCCCTCCTAAGAAATCATCTGGGAAGCCCTCTCCCAGAAAGGGCTAACCGCTTATTACCACAGGGGCCAGCTATTCCCGGTGCTCCCTGCATGTATTAAGGCATATGTATAATGTGTTATAATTTTTACAAAATGTTTTGTAGGTAGTTCAAAACATTGCCAGTTCTTATTTAATTCAATAATTAAATGCGAGTTTTGAACACTATGTCATGACCAAAAAGACTATAGCTGGAGAAGAGTAAATCACAAACGAGCCCAGCAAGTTGCTTCCTGCATTCACACTTTTTAATACATTAAAAACCTCAATTTGTGGCATTCACGGTGGCCGTTTTCAAAGGTAAAATACATGAAGCTACGTGTTGCTTTATGTCGAAATGTCCAATTTTGCGAAATTGACCGACATTGTGTATTGACGTTTGGGCGTATTATAGCAAGCAGCTAGACTTTTTACCTGTGATAATAACCACCATGAAGGCTAAAAAATTGAGGTATGTAGTGTTAAAAGTATGAATGCGAGAAAAGTGAATGTTGGACTCATTTTTGACTTAAAATGTCATGAACTGGTCTACTACAAGAAAAGATACTGCAGTCATTAAGAAATTTTTCGCCATGCATGTTAATTTTTTTACAGGTCATCAATGGCGGACCAGCTACTTTACCACAAGTGCAAGTCAAAATTCAAATTCCGCGGAATACTGAAGGCACCGTGTTTCTAAAAAATGCTTTTGTAAACGTGAGTATATTTCCTGAACTTGTTCGATTATGTTGCAATTCTTTAGTAAATGCTGCAACTATTGCTTCCAATTGTTGCCTTTGTCTGTGTGTAAATGAGTGATTTACTGTAATTTACACTTTTCTCAGTTGAGCACATTAACTGATCATATTTCTCCATTTGGTTTTCATTACTGTCAGATACCAATAACGTAACTTGAGGTTTATCATTGATTCACTGCTTTACTTGATGCGCTTTAATAACCTGCCTACCGGTATTTGATTTAGCTTGTTGACTATATGAAAACACATGATTGCATCTGTATTTCACATCTTTAGATAAGCTTCTAGCAACGTTTTAGTAGGGATTTTGTAGATATTCACCCTTTTGGTTGAATTGATTTGTAACAACGATTTATTCATGCGATACTGAAATTGTTTAGCGGCATAACAAGAATTCGGTTAAAGCTACACAGAAAACAATAAACGTTTTGAACAGAATTTGATAAGCAAATGAAATACTGGGATGAAAAAGCAGGCCAGATTACGACATGCAGTAAGAGTTGGCCAGATCTGTCTGCAACTAACTAAATCTGGAATTGCTACATCAGTCTGGAACTACTAGAATTCATAACGCATGAACTGGAATTTATATTAGAGGCAGAACAAGTTAGCAAAACTTGCAAAGAGCAATTATTTTAATTTTATTTTGGAGTCCCAGGGAAGGGAAAAATTGCAACCAACAATTTTCCTGCAAGTTAACTTTGTGTAATTTGCTAGTAAACATAGTACGAGCCTATAACAAAATAATTATGGCATATTATCCAGCCACTAGCAGGATACGAAACAAGCTTAACTATGGTTATCATCCACCTGTGATAGCAGTGCCGTGCAGGGAAGTGACATGTGTTCTTGTAAAGTGCTCGTGTTCCTTTCTTTTGTTATATTTCTTTTCAGTCAACTATTATTGAATGTCATGAAGCTACGAGGGCAGGAAGGTGTAGAGCCGTACACGCAACAGGAGCAAACTAAGTTTTCGAAAATACTTTGAAAAATTCATGTTGCAAGTATCCAACAAAATATTCATTTTCAAAAAAAAGTGGATACTGTATTATCACTGTTAATACGTTGTGCTCCTAAGCAAACAATTAGCACCTGCGTAGCCATTCAGAAGAGAATGTTTTGCACTCAGCTAAAATAATAAATTACATTGAATCTTGCTCAGCGCTCATGATGGCAAATTTTTCTTTTAGACAGAAGATGGCAATAAAGGAGCTCGTGTAACTGAATGCCGTGGTGCTTCCACTCGATACTTGACGGATACAGGAGAGGACAGAGACACCATAAATACACCTGACGCTGTTCGCAAAAGACGAAAACGTGACACAACTCAAGTTTCTTTACACCGAAATGGATTGACGCTAGTAAGTTAAGCAAAGATAATGTTTCAGGCGTACTAGATCTATATTGAAGTTGAGTCAAGGAAAGCCACAAGAAAAATACAAGTAAAAAAATTGAGATGTTTCGGAGGAAATCACCTTCATATCGCACATAAAAAGGAGGCTTAAATTTGTCAAAAGAAAACCACGTTGAACAATTTCTCTAAAAATACATGCACGGCAACATGAACACTCTTGCATCAAGAAATACACAAGAAAGCATAACTGAGTTCTGACAATCACAATTACTTGGCCGAGCAGGGCATGCTACAACATTTGCGTTATCCATTGTGTTGTAAAATTTAATTCAGAATATTTTTCGTTACCACTTCAGCTATATGAATTCTGCCCAGTGCTCTTCAAATTAATCCAACACAATCTCTATGAGCGCATCTGGATAGCTTGCCACCATGCACAAGCTCTGGTTTATAAATATAATTAATACAAGAAACGATCGCGTTGTTTCAAAATGTGTAAAAATGTTCTGCATTCTTGCCCTAATGGAACTTTCACTCTGATGTATTATGGCAAATGGCTCTGTGTTGTTCATGTAGTGCGTGGATCCACTAGCCCCACACATCGTGCTCTACTACAGACGCTACTAAAAATTGGTTTTGCCATCCAATGGAAAACCTGAATATCTGTGAATATATTTGGAGGAGAAATTTCACCTTTGAACTCATAATTTTATTCAGCAGATCTGCATTGTCAGAAATATTAAGTAAATTTGAACAAAATTGTGAACATCATGGTTTCCCCAAAAGACCCACAAAATCAGCCGAGTATTCAAACTCTCTCACTTGGCTATTAATAATAATAATAATAATAATAATAATAATAATAATAATAATAATTTTTTTTTTTTTTTTTTATTTATTGTGTTAAGACAGTACCACAAGA
>JAHWFP010036979.1:490-10697 GCA_023313725.1 Lithobius niger
AAAATTTGTTTACCGTACAAGTTTGCATAGTACGCATAAGTTAAAATAATATAAACGTTAATTTTGAATGTCCGGTAACCATCCGGTAAATATTGGGAATGTATGTTTACGAAATCCTTGGTTTTGAACCTTTAGCCGCAATGAGCGCGGCAGCGCGAACTAAGCGCTAAAGTAGATTAGGCTCTCTGTGCGTAGGAAAATTAAATTTCCGCTGCGCGTTTGAACTCTAAATGATGATTTTAAGGAAAGGTAGTAACTTATAGTCTTAAGAAATTTGATATTCTGTTTTCTTCTTAATTTGGATTAAGTATTAAAATCTGTTGACTGGGGTGTGGGGGGGGTGGGGGGTAGTATCACTCACGAAGTTGTCATGCTGTTATAACAATTTATGTTGGGAAGGAATATGTTCATGTTGTATTCAAATGCTTGAACATATTATTCCCGTATACCATTTTACAGTGATTTCCCTCCATATTGTTCTTATGAACGTGAGAGAATTTAAGGTAACATCCCGTATCGCCATATGCGAAAATGTATACTTACATTGAACCAATTTACATGTCAATTTCACATGTATTCATAATTTTATGAATTAGATTTTAATCTTTGTCGTTCAATTTTCTTTATTTAGATGATCCAGAAAGTGACAGCGGCGACGAGTAACGTCGTTGCCGTTGCCGTGTCTCGACTGCCCGCTACCCTGTAAGCGGCGTAGTCGAGCACGACGTTGCCTGCCCTGTTTACAGGACTGTATCTATTGTATATATTTATTTTATTATTTTTTTCTTTTCTATATTTTATTTAGTATGGTGAAGGGAATTGTCATGTTTTATATGATCATAGATCTCTGAAAGTTTTTCCAAAAATTTTCCTATTAATTTCTTAACTTTCTACATGAAATCTTAAAAGTTAGTCAAAATTAAATTTCCCTGTTCGTAATGTTTCTTACGCATTTTATCCTGACCGAATATTAAATTCATACTTCTTAAATCTGTGATCGTACAATATTTTGTATGTATTAATTTTGATCCGTTTTATTTCAGGAATTATTTTGTATTTGTACATAGTCAGTGTTCAATGTTTCATTTATATGTCTTGACTATTATATATATATATTTTTCTATTTATGTTGCAATTTCTTATTTCATTTATGTACCAGAATCCTGGTGTTGTCCATGTGTTGTACATATTTATTTTGATTTCTACTTTGTTTTGCAACATTCTTAATTTTAATGTTCGTAACCGTGACTTACCGTAAAGATTTAAGTTTACGTCAAAATTTTTTTTTCGGTTACTAATATTTTCTTCAAATACAATTCTCTAGTCCAAATTAGTAAATTCAATTTTCTTAAATTTCGACCATTTAAATAATTTCAATTTCTTGAACTTTCTTTTCTCTGATAAATTTATTTCAAATTTTCCTTCTACTGTAACTTATGGTTACGACATGGTTGTAAAATTTTTCTTATTATTTTCATGTCTTATTGCAAAATCCGTATTACATGTTTGTACATATTTTTATTTCAATTAACCTTATGTTAATTATTTTCTATGGTTTGCTATGTTTCTGTAATTACTTCTACGTTCATTTTATATCCTGTTGTAAATATTTACGTTTCGTGTGTTATGTTTTGTTTATACGTGTTTAAATATACTTGTTTTTTTTTTCTTTTTTTTTTTTTTTCGTATTTTAATGTTTGTACATATGTTTTCCGTATTTTATAAATGATAGTATTTTCTTAAACAATCTACGAGTTTCCGTCTCAAAAGTTATTTAACATTACATCCTGAAACATAATAGACTTAGCTATTTTCATGTATTTATACGATGAAAACGTGTTCAGTATCATGCACTGTGAGAATCGAAACTGCGTAGATAACTGGTCTAGCAATCATGCGTTGGTTTCGAAAAGGAACTTCCGTTTTTACTCACTAGGGTCCCCGCGTCCAGAGCGCGTGAACGCTCCTTCACGGTGACGCCATGTTTTCTTTGTTCTCCGTTGGATTTGCAAAGAATTACTCATCCTCAACGTTTGCCTCTTCCAACTGCCGACGCAGCCTGATTTCTGGGGTAGTTGTACTGCTACGGGTATTATAACCATGCGTAGAACCAAGCATTCTTTGTTTATTTAGTTCGTAATGTATTTTACGGTATTTATTTTGTAAATAAGCGGCCGATTTTGGCTCAACGCGTTTGCGTTTCTTGGTTAGGCTCATTTCTGAACCGCTAGCTGCATCGTCAGGCTCGGAAGGCGTAAACGTTGGTGGTTGAATCTCCGATAAATGGATCTTCCAAAAGTTTTGCTATGTACTGTTGTAATTTTATTTCAGCTTCCGTCAAGGTACCGTTAAGCTGTTCTGATAAATCCAAATCGGTAGGTCCGTTAAAAGGAACAGGTTGGTTATTTGTTCTTAGGAATCATGGTCTTAGATTGTTCACATGTGCGCGAACGACTTTTAATGGATCCAGAAAATGTACAATACGAACGATAACATCATTAACAAATTCCATTACTCTGAACGGTCCCGTCCATGCTCGTAATAATTTCTGAGAAATTTGTTTAATTGGTAAAAAGCCGCGCAATAATACGTAATCATCGACCATATAACGGTACGGACGTGCTGTGCGATCATAAAAGTTTTGCTGTCTTTTTAAGTATGCGCTCGAGCGACTTCGAATGCTGCTTGTAGTCTACTCTCTAGACGTACTATAGTGTCATCACTATCATAGCAGATTCGTGGTGGTTCGAAAGCTAATGCACTAGGCAATCTAAATTCTGAACCATGATGTAAATAGTGTGAGCTAATTAGCGTAGTTGAATTAGGGCACGCATTTAGCGCTATAGTTGCTAATTGTAAATACTCGCACCAATTTTCTGGACAACTTGCAGAAATTTTACGCAATACTGTCTCTATTCTCTTATTTACTGCTTCTACCGTTCCTCCTACCCACGATGTGTTAGGAGTGAAATTTATCTGTTTAATATTGAACAAATTTGACAATATTGCCACAATAGCGTTGTTTATCTCACTCCCGTTGTCTCCACGCAGTTGCACTGGTGCTCCAAATCTAGCTATGAGGTGAGAAAACAACTTATTAGCTATTGTTTCTGCTTTCTTATCGGGAATACCGACTGCAATTACGTAACGACTGAAGTCGTCAATTAACATCATTATGTAGACGTTCCCGTGAACGCTTTTATTCAAGGGTCCAATGAGATCCAAGCTCCATGAATGACCTGGTCTCTGTAGGGGTTGATAGGCTCTTAGCTTAGCCTTTAGTGGCTTGTTAGGTCTAACGTAAGCTTGACATATTTGACAAGTTTTAACGTAATGTGCGATATCGTCCATCATTTTAGGCCAATAGCAATATTAATTCTATTAATTCTCTAGTTTTAGTGGCTCCGCGATGTCCGGCGCCAGGTGTGGAATGGTAATCCTGGATACAATATGTCCGTAGAGATTTTGGTATACACATCTGTGCTAGATTGTGCATACGACCTTTATTTGGGTCTGCTAGTCGAATTCTATATAGAATTCCGTCATAATCTTTATAAAAGATGTTTCGCTTGTTATGAGCGTCGATCAGATCTTCAGATGACTGATCTTTTAGTCGTTTACTTATTTGGCCTAAGAATGGATCGTTTCGTTGCTCCACCGCTAGGTGTTGTCGCGTCCAGTCAGGAAACTGACTGCCCAACACAGCGACTGGTATCTCTATATGAGATAGCGCGTCGGAAACCGCTAGAAGTCGGCCCGACTTGTGACGTAAGATGAATTCATATTCCCTGAGTTGAAGTAAGATTCTTTCTAATTTGGGGGGGAGGGTGGAGGCACAATAAAGATAGCAAATTGCTAAATGATCTGTTGTTAAGAAAAACATCTTTCCAAGTAAATAGCAGCGAAATGAATCTATACAATGTATAATCGCTAAAATTTCCCTTGTAGTGGTCGTTTCCTTACGTTCCGCCTCAGTGAGGGTTCGGGAAGTGTAGGCTAACGGATAGTTTATACCTCCGTGATATTGACTTAAACAACCTCCGATCGCTACTCCACTGGCGTCGGTTTCAAGAAAAAAGGTTTGGAAAAATCTGGGTGCTTAAGCGTTGCAGCTTTTATCATAGCCCGCTTAAGTTCTTGAAATGCTCTTTCTTCATCTTCGCCCCACAGAAATTTACAATTTTCTCGTGTTAGTCTGGACAAAATCTGTGACATTTCGGCGAATGAAGGAATGTGTCGCCTATAGAAATTTACCATACCTAAGAATGAACGGACTTGCTTAGGTGTCTTAGGCGTAGGATAATGTTGCATAGCCTTTGTTTTATCGCTATCGGGTTGTATCCCGTTTTCATCTAGCACAAAACCTAGGAATTTAACCTTTTTGCGTGCAAATTCGCACTTTTCAACGCTGAGTTTCAGTCCTGAACGAGCGACTAGTTCTAGAGCTCGATTCACATAACTGATGTGAGTTTTAAGATCTGGACTACTCAGAAGACAATCGTCAAGATAGACGGTACAATAGGCTCCTAGCACGTCTGCAAATATTTGTTGTGCACAAAATTGAAAGTGCGCAGACGCAGTTTTAAGACCCATTGGGAGCCGGTTGAAGAAATAGGTCTTAGAATTAGCAGAGAAGCACGTCTTAGGTTTAGCAGATTCCGCTAATTTAAGTTGATAAAATCCAAACTTAAAGTCTAAGCGTGTAAAATATTTAGCTCCGCTAAGGTGAGCCATGGTTTCTGTTACAGTGGGTATTGGAACACTTACACTTTCAACGACAGAATTCAAGCCGCGTAAGTCTACGACTACGCGGTAACCAGTTGGCCTTCTCTTTATCATTAGACAAGGAGATAACCATCCTGATTTTCCTTCTTGAATTATTTCTACTCTCTGCATTTCGTCAACATATTTATCCAATAATTCACGTTGGTGGAATGGAACTCGGTACATTTTAGAACTTACTGGTTGTGACTCGCCAGTATCTATAGAAACTTCGTACCCTTCATAACATCCTAAGTCAAAATCGTTCTTAGAAAATGAGTCTTGATGGATTTTAAGCATATCTAGAAATTCTCCCGTTTCCTCCTTGTTTAAATCTGGAAACGTGAATTTATGTTTCAAAATTTCCCATTCCGCATCGAGTTCTGCCTTGGATTTTGGCTTGGGAGCGTCAGTTAGGCTACTAACTGGCACCTCCGATGAGCTTTCACTCGGTTTGGATTGATTTTGAGAAGTCTCGATGGGACTTGAGTTTTGAGATACCTCGATGGGACTTGCGGTTTGAGATTTCTCAATGGGACTTGAGGTGGGCAAATTTGAATTTGACGAGATTAAAGAAGCGTCATCCTCGTACTCGATAATAGCAGTCGTGTACGTACCTAGGATAGAACCCGCCTTTAGTTCTACGTCAAATCCATTAAGATTTATACACATAACTGGAATAATACCTGTGGGAGTTGTGTTAACAAGACTGTGAGCAAGATGTACAGGAAATTCGCCGTTTTCAGGTTGGAATACTCCTGTCTGTATTTCTGGATACGGAAAATGTAAACTTCCCGTTATCCTACTCTCACAATTTGATGGAATTATTTCGTCTCTTAACAAAGATACAGTAACATCTATTAAATGTTGTTTAGGGGTACAATTCCATGTAGATTTAGGATTATAATTGGTTTCTACATCTGTAGCTACGTTAAGTGTCGCTACGTAAATGTGATTGGGTTTATAAAATTCCCTGTTTAATATTTCCTTATTTTGGTTATAGGCTACATGAGCTAATGCTGGTGTAGATGACATTTCAAATTTTAAATCGCCTATAGTTCAGACGTTATCTGGGCAATTTAATGCTAATGATTTATTTGACATGAAATCGTATCCTAATAGTACTGAAATGTTACCAAATGAACCATCAGGAACGATAATAACCTCTTGATTTCTAGAAAATTCACACTTTTCTATAGTTGTTACTATTTTCCTATCAGCTTTAATCTGACGATTTCCGACCCCAACCAAGTTGACTGGTGTGGTCATCGGAATTAAATGGCATTTAAATCTAAAATCATTAAGCATGCGTTGTGCTGCTGTGTTCGTAATTAACGAAAGTGGAGAACCTGTGTCTAATAAACAGATTTCTGGCCTATTACCAACGTCAAACACTAAGTGTGGACGTGAATATTTAACCTTAGTTTTATTTAAAACTGTGTTCACTTGAACGTTATCAGCGTTAGGCGCTGTTTGCTCCGAGTCGAGCGATGCTTCTCGTTGCTGCTCCGACTCGAGGCTAGTATCAACCTCTGACGCTAGATGGTGCAGCTTGTACCACCTGTTGCCTGGTTGAGCGGAAATGCTCGTGAGCAAGTTTCCTCGCTCTCCCAACGATGAGTGTTTCGCTGGTGACGCATTTGGGTCGGCAACATTCTTGCTGTCCCAAAACGTTAAACAGATTGTAGGCTCGAACGTTCCTACAACTGTTGGAATCCTAATTTTCCAATCTTTCTGCGTTGTTGGTGAAATACCAATAGATGTGCCCGAAGGCATGTTAACTCCGTCTTTATAAAATGTATTATCCGTATGTTTAAACTGAACTGTGCGTTCGTGACCTAATAAAGCAATAACTATCGGCTTTTTAGTATCAACTGGGTTTAATTCGGAATGAAAATTTGTAGAATCTAAACCATCTTCGAATAGAGTTACTACTACAGAATCACAAGTTAAACCATATCTATCGTTAACTCTGTTTAAAGCATTCGTAAATTCATTTACGAGATTTTTGTTACTCTCTATAGCCCTTGCTACATATTTCGATGGAATTTTGCCAAAATATGACGCTAAACGTGGTAGTGCTAGCGTGCGATCTGGCAAAGCAAGTTTTTGCTGGTGCCATTCGACGTTTCAATACAAATCTAGCATTAATTTATTTGCAACTTCTTCTGAAAATAATGAAACACATTTTCCGTTTAAAGAATGAGTATTATTTATCTCATTTGTTTGATTAACAGGAGTTTGAGCTTGAACTGAGCTGACGTGTGGATTTTGATCGTCATTACTGCTCCGTTCCGACTGATTTAAGTTTAGTTCTGAATCCCTGTTCATATTCAGACTACTAGCTCGTTTTTTGAATTGCAACTACTTTGACATGAGTCATTGGGCTCGTTTACGTCTGTAGCGTGTTGTTGAACACGGTTTTGGCTGTTGTTAGTTTGCCGTTGCTGATTTTGGTTCTGATTTGGATTTTGATTTCTATTTTGGTTTTGGTTCCTCCCGTAATTATTATTAGTATTACCGGAATTCTGATATTGTTGCCCTTTATTGTAACCATTGTTACTGTTATTGCTAGCGTTAGTTTGGAATGCATATGAGTTATTTTGTCTGTTGAACTGAATAGAATCCCTATTTTCAAAACCAGAAAAATAATTTCCGCGTTTACCACGGTTATTTCCCCTGTAACGGTTACCTCCGCGACCATTTCTGTTGTTAACTTTATTTGTTGGGAATCCTCCTTCCTGTTTAAATTTGTTCCAACGTTGTCGTACTGTATGTAAGTTTTCGTCTCTTGTACGACATTCTCGTTTTATGTGCCCTGGGGCTGAACAACGGTGGCAGATTTTACCTTGATTTACGTTAGTGTTAATTGCGCTAATTTTAGCTTCAACATTTTTAGGTTTAGCATTGCTAAGCTTAGTTATGCCTTTCTCTAAAGAATTCATTTTATCTAGCATTGTGCCAAAAGCTAAATTGTTAACTTCCGCATTAGAAAGTTGTTTAGTGCCTGATTGATCTGAGTTACGATCATTTTCATCGCCTTGATATCCAGATAAAACTGAACGTTTATAAATGGCTGAATTATACGTGTCCCTGAACGTAGTATGCATTTGCGATGTTACATGGGTTTCGATTTCTCGTGGCATGGCGTGTAAAAATACTGAACGCATACCATCATCCTTAGCTAGCTGTTTAAAAGCTTGTTGTGCATCCGAATCGGAAGGTTTAACTCTCCAAAGTTGTGAAGCCATTTTCTCTAGTCTGGCAGCGAAAAGTTCGATAGTTTCTCCCTGTTTGAGTCGCGCCGTGTGGAACGACGTAGGTGTGACGATTTCACCTCCGCAACCAAATCTATCGACTAAAATTTCTTTAAAGCTGTCCCAATTTCGGGAAGTGGCTATATGCGGATTCATGGCTAAATAAATTGCAACTGGACCTGTACATTTACTACATGCAGCTGAAATTAGTTCGGAATCTTGTAGTGAAGGATCTAATGTTCACAAATTTTCGACCATTAATGCAAAAGCGAAAATATCTAATGAGTCATCCCCTGCAAAAGGAAGGATAGCCTTTTTGGCTGCTCGTAATTCGGCCCAAAGTCTAGATTTAGTTTGTGAATCTCTAGCTTGAATACTTTTTAACACTTCTAAATGATTATCAGTTACTGCCTTAAGATTATCGCTATTTGATTGCAAGCATACTGCTAAAGTATGATCCAAAATCTTTTGAAGACGTGAATCATCCATTGAATCACCCTGTCGTCCGCTACTATGATTAGGGGTTAAATTTAGTGGAGTTTGATTTCCATCTGAAATTCGGGAATTTATTACTACATTTGGAGTAATAGGAACATGGGAATGATTCGGCATTTGCGAATTTATAGGCACTTGAATATTAAGCGGCGTTTGAGCGCTTGTTTGCATTTGTAAGGTAAGCATAGTTGGTGTTAAGTTTGGTGTTACCCGATTATGTTGTGGCGTTACTAAATTTAACGGCACTGTTTGGGTTAATGGCGTAGTTTGATTCAACGGTACACTATGATTTAGCGAAACATTTTCATTTAGTGGCAAATTTTGGCTGAATTGCGCATTTTGGTTAGCGTACACCTGATTATTTGGTGGCACTTGATTATTTAATTGTACCTGAGTACTATGTGGTACTTGGGAATTTAAAGGTACTTGATTTGCACGTTTATTATGTGGCGATCTAGATCTAGTTCGATCTTTAGTTTTACCCTTATTTTGAGCGAGCGATTAACTGAGCGAGATTGAACTCGTTTGGGAGGAGGCAAATTTACTGCATCATCGATCTCGTAGATGGTGTCAGAATACTCTGATTCTGTATCCGATTAATTTTGAGTAGTATTGGTTTTGTCTAAATTATTAGTGCTGACTGAAGCGTCTGTGAATTCCACAAAATCTTGGCGATTTACTGGCCTTCTAATTTGTCTGCCTCTCGAAGAGACTTGAACTGTGACTCTAGCACGATTACTTCTAGTTCTAGGCATTATTTAACTAGATTTTGCTAGATTTAACTAGATTTTAAGCAAATATTTAAGCTTAAAGTGGATTTAACCTTAATTTGTAGCACAAGTCTTAAGTTTTAAGCACTTTGAAAATTTTGTAAAATTTTCTACAAATTTGCACCAAAATGATGATTTTTTTCTTTAAAATGGAAATTAAGGAAATTTTCCCAAATTTCAACACGTGAAGTCGGCAATAATCTGACGGTGGTTATTTTAAGACCAATCACGATCAATTTCACACAAAATTAGCACTGTAGTGACTAATAAATCAAATGCATTGAACTAAATTTAGGCCTATAAGTTTAACCCAATTTTTAGCAAAATTTCCTCTTATTGTGGAAAATTCAAAGCAAATACACTTATGCACACATATGCACACAAGATAATACACTTGAACATATTTCATAGCATTGAACATGTCAATCGACCATTTTCATAAACAATTGCAAGATACAAGCAAAATCAACAATGTTATTTTTTTTTTCAACAAAGCTTAACCAGTGCTATTTTTTCAAATAGGCTACCAAATTTTCCCGTACTTTTGACTGTTAAAATTCTGTTTACAAACAAATCAACTATCGTTGTTGACTATTGGGATAAAAAAATCAGACCCGGATTTTAATGCTAAATTTCAGCTTTTTAAGGACTGTAAAGTGCGGAAAATGGCAATACTTTCTATAAAATACAACTGAATGCTCTTAAATCATTAGTATTATTTTTTCTTTTCGGGCTAGTTGTGAGAATTGAATCACACTTATGACTCCATTGTAATGTTCTATTCCAGTGACCATGTGACTAGAATAAACATTATCGTTCAGGATGGCATAAGGGCAAACAATTGTATAAAACACTAATCAAGTATAAAATAGGTAGGTGTAACATATGTGTTACTACACATGTGGGTTCTAACTTAGCAAGGGC
>JAHWFP010036992.1:0-10016 GCA_023313725.1 Lithobius niger
ACGTCACAGCAAACAGCCATGACGCGTGGTATAGATTGCACGAAAGGACACATTTTGCGAGCAATGTAAGCACATAAGAAACGCAGTTACGAATTTGTCGAAGAGTGCCTAATTTTTGAATAAGTAAAACCAGCACTGGAAGAGTTTAAGATAAAAATACAGCCAACTAGTGCACAAGTAAAACAATAAAACACGAATTTTCGGGGGATAAATGTAACCCGTTGTCAAGTGTGGATATCAGCTTAAAGGCTTCGTACAAAAAATAAAACGAAGAAATAAGAACACATGTTATGGCGGACACTTCTAATACAATTAATTTTAAAATGTTAAAATGTTTAAAAACAAGAACGTATGCATTGCATTGACGAGTGAATGAGCGAATGAAACGTTTATTGCGGCTAATGAAAATTTTAAGAAAATGTTCACTAGTATCTACATAATAATATCGTAGAACTCGTGATTAAGAGATCGTATATAAGAACCAGCGGCACCATGCATTTGGTAGGAGGGAAGCAAGGGGGGGGGGGGGAGCCTTTCAGGACAGGGTGCTTCTCGAAGGGGTAGCTTCGAGACCGCCTTGAGCCTAATTTATATCCCCCAGCATGAACATGAACATGGAAAAATAAAATAGAAGGATCATTAGAAAAGAGGCGGGAGGCGAGGATCATAAGCGAACATGAATACGGAAGAATATAGTAGAATCGATCATAGAAGGGCGGACGGGGAATATTAGCGATGGGATGGGTGATTTGAGTCACGGGATGAATGAATGAAATGTTTATTGCGGCTAAGAGACGCAAAAGGACAAGGAAGATATAGGTGCCATCCACTTAAACCTATAGCCTGTAGTATTAAAACAATATAGGACATGAATAAGATTACATGAATATTGAATATCCGGAAAAAGACTTTGTCACAACATTAAGAATACTTAACATATATAGTTAAATCAACACATTTAAGCCTAAAATTAAAAGCAGCAAGGGATGGGGCCTGGGCAACATCTGCAGGAAGAGCATTCCAAGGATCTACAATGCGGCGTAAATTAACAGCAAATACAGTACGATCGCCCAGCAAGACGATCTCTTTCCTGCGAGCGGAGGTTAGAAGTTAAACTTGCACTTCTAACCTGCACTCGCAGGGAAGCGATCGTTTTGCTGGGCATCCTACTGAAATTTGATGTTTCGGCCAGCAATGCATACGTTCTCGTTTTTAAACATTTTTTAATTTTTAAATTAATTTTATTACGAGTGTCCGCCATAACATGATTCTTGTTTGTTCTTTTTTTTTGTACGAAGTCTTTAAGCTGATATCCACTACACTTGATAACGGGGAACATTTATCCCCGAAACGTCGTGTTTTATTGTTTTACTTGTGCACTTAATTGGCTATATTTTTATTTTTGAATAACTTACAACATGACGTCCAAAGCTATTCCTTTGCGTTTCCGCAGGGTCCCATTTCATTCAACTCCTTTTTCTGGATGCTATTATTCTGATGCTATTACACTGATGCCCCGCTTCTTTCATTTTTTTTGCAAGTTCACTAACTGAACTGGCGTACCACGGGTAGGGTTGGATGCACGGTATGTCCAATTGTCCATGTTCGATCGAATTATACCTAGCGCCATGGCTGTTTGCTGTGACGTGCATGTCACGTGACTGGGCTAGTCCAATCAGACGGCCAAACAGCCGTTGTTCTCGTTCGTCATTGGCTAACTCATGGTGACGTCACGGCAAACAGCTATTGCGCATGGTATAAATTTCTTAAATTTTTTTGCACACACTGGCTAATAACCATCGATTTTCGTTCGCTTTGCTGACTCAATCACGCATCCGACTACCACAAGTTCTTCTTCTCACGCCGCATTGTAGATCCTTGGAATGCTCTTCCTGCAGATGTTGCCCAGGCCCCATCCCTTGCTGCTTTTAATTTTAGGCTTGAATGTGTTGATTTAACTATATATGTTAAGTATTCTTAATGTTGTGACAAAGGCTTTTTCCGGATATTCAATATTCATGTAATCTTATTCATGTCCTATATTGTTTTAATACTATAGGCTATAGGATTAAGTGGATGGCACCTATATATTCCTTGTCCTTTTGCGTCTCTTAGCCGCAATAAACATTTCATTCATTCATCCTGTGACTCAAATCACCCATCCCATCGCTAATATTCTCCGTCCCCCCTTCTATGATCGATTCTATTATATTCTTCCGTATTCATGTTCGCTTATGATCCTCGCCTCCCCCCTCTTTTCTAATGATCACTTCTATTTATTTTTCCATGTTCATGTACATGCTGGGGGATATAAATGAGGCTCAAGGCGGTCTCGAAGCTACCCCTTCGAGAAGCACCCTGTCCTGAAAAGCTCCCTCCCCCTTGCTTCCCTCCTACCAAATGCACGGTGCCGCTGGTTCTTATATACGATCTCTTAATCATGAGTTCTACGATATTATTATGTAGATACTAGTGAACATTTTCTTAAACTTTTCATTAGCCGCAATAAACGTTTCATTCGTTCATTCACTCGTCCTGTGACTCAAATCACCCATTCCATCGCTAACATTCCCCCTCCCCTTTTCCATGATCACTTCTATTATATTCAGGTATTATGTGTCTCAAATTCCCCCCCCCCCTCCCAGCAAATGGTCCCCCCACCTTTTTTCTAATGATCATTTCTATTATATTTTTCCATGTTCATATTCATGCTGGCGGTAATAAATGAGACTCAAGGCGGTTTCGAAGCTGCCCCTTCGAGAAGCACGCTGTCCTGAAAGGCTTCCTCCATTGCTGCCATCCTACCAAAACCGCGATGCCGTTGGTTCTTACATACTTGCTTTTAATCGTGTGTTTTACGATCTTGTTAGTAGACACTAGTGTGCATTTTCCGATAATTTCCATTAGTTTATTACATGTTAAGACACATACATAAATTTCTGACGTTTAAATAAAACAGAAAATGTTTTTTTGAATTTTAAACGAAGCAAGCAGTCTGCATTAAAGACTGGCCTTGTGAGGATACACAATACACTAATTTGAGAAGGAAAGAAAAGACGACTGGGACTCGAACCCAGGACTTCCCGTTTACTAGTCGGGCGCTCTAACCAAGAAGCAATGTTGCTTTCCCTCCTTGTATGTATGTATGTTTGTGACTTTTACGTCACCACTGAGAAACTTTGAACAGCTACTTAGCTCGGCTGGAGTTTGTAGCCAGTACCCGCCCTGGTAGCGCAGTGGTTAGAGCTCCTGGCTAGTAAACGGGAAGTCCTGGGTTCGAGTCCCAGTCGGGTTAGTTTTCTTTTCTTTCTTTCTCAGATTAGTGTATCATGTATCCTCACAAGGCCAGTTTTTAATGCAGACTGCTTCCTTCGTTTACCCTTTACCTCGTTATTTCTTCTTTATTTGAATTTTATGACAAACGGGAGTCCCGCCGTGTTAACGAATAAAGCGTTTTAATTGCACTAGAATTGAACCGTTTGTATACCATTCTATCGACAGCGCGCGCGCAACACACGGATCAAGACAACGATTTCGAAGGAAACTCAGTGATAGCTTGAGCTCCTTTATTACTAGTGCCAATTGGACAGGTTTGGCAGCCATCACCCACCCGCGATAATTGTGTTACTCAATCAATTCGCGCCAAATCCTCCTTTTGACACTCGGCAACGCCTAATTGGACGAATCAGAATCAATCCCGAAATGAAATAGACGGCTTCCCGTAATCATTCTCTTTCCGCAAAACGAAAGTCACCCGTTTTCTCTCCGCGAAACCACCGTGTTTGACGCCAAACGGAATGAGGAAGAAATTGTTCTGCGAGGAAACAAAAAGAAATAAGTAGTTTTCTTCTTCCGCCGCGAGATGGCGTGGATTAACTTTCTTCCATCTTGTTTTCGGGCGCCAGCCATGTCATCAACGTCAACACCAAGCAAGACCTAATTAGTCACACGTCAACGAAATAAAAATGAAGACAGAACTTCACGTTTCGTCGTTAGAAAGGGACGAGAAATAATTTCGGTTTAATTTATCCAGGAAACCGCTCGTGAAACACAAGATGCGATAAACGGATTCAGCTTAAGACGATGGCCGTGTTGTTGCAGAATTATTTCAAAGTTGATATAGGCGTTTTACTACGTAAGGTCGTCACAATGTTTTTATAGTTTTTGATCTACAAATAGCTAAGGAATGGACTGTGCAGTAGGGAGAGACAAAAATTAAAATCGGTATCGGATTTACAGATATTCTCGGCTATTTTATGTGTATCGGTATCGGATCTGTATCGGTATTTATTAACCGATATTTTAGCCGCTAAGACCAACTTCCATGCGCGAGGGCTACTCAGCCAAGCTTGAGAGAAACCTTTCCTGCATAGCATCGCTTGTATCCCATGAAGTCATCTGCACAGCCGCTTAGTGAATTCAACGCGCGCGCATTGTCACATTCAGGATGAGTTCTTGCGATTAGGCCTATCTGCAGTGTCTTATCATCGAAGGTAAACCTGCAGATCTGACACCACTGATAAAAAAAAATTTACGTTTTCTTGCATACAATTTAAGAATGATGAAATATGAGTTTGACTTTCTGACCCACCGACTCTTTTTTTTTAAATCGGTATCGGTGTATCTGTATCTGTATCGGTCGGACTGGGGCGAAAAAATCGGTATCGGTCAGATCGGTAATTTTCTGTGTCGGTCGATCCCTACTGTGCAGTATACGTATCTGGAGAACCCAGCCAAAAACACATGCGATTAAAAACAATGTCTAATATTTTGGTATCAGGGGATACACAAAAAAGGCGAAACCTTCACCAGAGAAAGAAACCATTAAAAAACACATCACATTGTCATAATTGGGTCACCCAACGTGGTACAGAGTTTTGTGCTGCAAGAGCAAACTCCATAATATTTCTTCATTTAATACTAATATTTACAGCTAATTTCCGTTTCCGTTTATTCAGTCATGCATTCCGTGTTATTGTAAGGAAGGAAGCATGTGAATTACAAGGCACAATAACATAATGGTTACTTGTGCCCATACTTTGGCAAATGGTGCCTAATTTAGGCAAAATAGTATTCAGAACAAATACAGGTGAAAAGCTACAAGCAATCGACTATTTGGGCGGGGGGGACGTAGCAAGGGAGCGAAAGATATGACAAAACGGTAGAAGAGGATGCAGATGCGGCTAAAGAGCCACAGAGAATAAAAGTAAAGCAAAATGAGGGTTTTGGCCAATGTATATCCAGCTAGCAAAAAAGACAAGATACCGCTAAAGCAGAATAAAAGTAAAGCAAAATGAGGGTTTTGACCAACGTATATCCAGTTAACAAAAAAGACATAAAATACCGCAAAGAGCCACAGATAATAAATGTATAAAATGAGGGTTTTGGCCAAAGTATATCCAGTTAACAAAAGAGACAGAAGATACCGCTTAAGAGCAACAGATAATAGACATCAGGCAAAAGGAGGTTCTGGCTGACGTTTATTTAACTGAAACAAAGATGAGCGAAAAAGAAAGCTAAAATAGGTTGTAGAGCCTCAACTCTTTAAAGAATTCGGAACCTTCGGAAGATTTCTTGGATAATTACCCAGAATCTCTGTAAGCATTCCATGTTTTACACAATATACAGTACATAGGATAGCCGGTTGATCTGACACTCCACCAAGGTATACGCAATGACAAATGGAACGAAACAAGAGATGCACACTGGTGCACCCCCACCACGGAGCAACCACCCATGCGTCAAGGAGGTGTGGCCCATTCGGAATTTGGACACGCGCCACAATCACCTCTTCCTGACGACTAGACCGCAGTGACGAGCAACGGGCCATAACATCCGGCTTAAATGTCCGCAGCTATTTACCGATAACCAGATTCCATTCAATTTCATGAAATTTGGATTTTGTCGATAAATTTAAGTAAAAACTCCCATGTATCAAATTTCCAGAAAAGCGGTTTCAGCCGTTTCTAGGATGTTTCATGTGTACATACGCCTGGACACAGTCACACAAGACAAGCAGGACAAAGCTTCTCTCCTCCCCTCCCCCTCATAGTGCGAGACTACATAAGCGAGGGGGGGGGGGGGCATTGCCACATCAAAGCACGAAACCTTCGTAACGTGCAAGATGAACTTTCAACTTCAAGACGGAATTTCTTGATTGATTACTTGCATCTCCGCCTTAAAAGTCAAAACTAGTTTTTAAATTAAATTTTAGTCAATGATTGATTATGCGCCATGCCAAGCACAGCTATTAATAACCATGGAGCATTTCAATTTGTATTACGTGACGTGACGTGACGTTTCCAGAAGCGGGGGGAGCAAAAGGATTCCAAGAGTTACGAACTTGAAACCGCCATAAGGAAAACGGAAATCCACTGATATTCAGTCGATGACAAGCTCGAAATTATTAAAATTTCCAATCTTGAGAGCCCGAGGGATTTCCATCTTCCTATAGCCGGATTACGAATCAACAGATATGGAGTGCTCGTAACAAACGATTCGATTGAATAATAATAATTTTAAGTGACAGCCGCTCGGAAGCTGAAGGTCGATGCGACATCATCGGATTATTGGACTTTGCCTCCCGTGGTCGAAAGCAAATCAACGTCTTGACGGTTTTGGGACAGTCGCCTCCTCTATCACGTGCAAGGCCGGTGCATACAGCTCGGAAGACAAAGTAGTGACTAGACAGTGGAACATTGCTGGAGACTAAGAGAGAGCTAATCAACATCACCTTCCTCAATATCATCTCGATAGCTTTTAACGGCCTCTAGTTGTTTCACAAATGGTTTTAATTAAATTAAATTAAATTAAATTAAATTAAATTAATACCGGAAGAAAGCAAGCTTATGTGGCCGGTTCACAACAAAACATGTAACAAAAAACACTTTAACACTGAGCCAGATCATATTGTCTTTTCCAACTGAAGGGTTGAAGGTGCTGTCACAACACTTTCTGGGAGTGCGTTCCAAGAATTAATGGCTCTCACAGTGAAACAAGACTGCCCAACAATGGTGCGGATTCGTGGTTTCGTCAACGTCATGCTGTGTCCTCTGGTTCATATGACAGTCGAGCGTTGAAAAAACTGGTCAACAGGCAAAATCACTTCACCAGACAGAATTTGACGGGTATTGATAAGGTCACCTCTTAAACGCCTATCAACAAGGGTTGTCAGGCCAAGTCTTTTCAAACGTTCTTCGTAACCGTAAAGCAAACCCTTCAGCGAAGAACAGTGCCTGGTGACGGCTCTCTGAACTTGTTCCAGCCTGTAAATATCAGCATTGTAATGGGGTGACTAGGCGTGTACACAGTATTCAAGTTTTGGTCGGATAAACGTCATATACAATCTTCTTGCGTTTGCCAGTATGTAGAATAACACATTTGTCTGGATGAAACTTCATTTTATTGTCAGCTGCCCATTATCTAACCGATCAAGGTCATCTTGAAGCTGCTGGCAACTTTCACGTGAATCAGATCTGTTATAAATTTTAAGGTCATCAGCATATAACAAGGCAATCCTCTGGTTGTTTCCAATGTGACCAGAGAAAGTTCCAAGAGAAAGTTGAGTACGACGTCCATAACACTTATTACTCACCATGCTGACGACACTAAGAATAAGGGCCCCCGCACACTAAGCGGCCTGGTCGTGCGGCCAATGGTCGTCACGGTCAAAAAACACGGTGAAGTGCGCCGCGGCCACGTCCGTTTTCCTTTGATTATTCTCGATCGCCGAGGTGAAAAATGAATAGGGAGCAAGCACTGTCGCCCTGTAGTCGCCTGCACGCTGCCCGGGATTTCAAATGTCGCTGCGACTAGGTGGCCGCGGCGGCCAAGTGTGCGGTGCGACATATACCATAAGCATTCACATTGGCCGCAGCGACCTGGTTGCGCGGTCAGGTCGCCAAGTGCGCGGGGGCTCTAAGACGCCGCTAACAATGTAGAAGCCTATGAATAGCCACAAAAGATGAAAACACGGCCTCCCAAATAGGAAAACAATTCCTCAATAATGCTGGCTTAAAATAGCCAGGCTGCTATTGGAGCCAAGTTGAATAGTTTCAAAGCTGGCTGAGTAACAGTCACTGCATGCACGACCGTTGTTGCTAGCTTATCGCGCTTGGTATCGTAACGGGAAAACATGCAATTAGCTGCACTGAGAATAAGACTGGCGCCCTCTTTTGAAAAAGCTATTTATTCCCCTAAGAAAACCAAACACAAGGGGTTCCAAGGGAGGGAAAATAGGGATGGGGGAGGTATTCAAACCACACAATGGGGTTCGGCGGTCATTTTCATTTCATGCTACCCAGTAAAGTATTTTGCTTAATTACGCGGAAATCAGCTAGACCGGCATATGCTATGCTGGGGGTACATCTAGTAATAATAATTATTGTTAACAATGTGCCGGCCCCCACTAAAATTTATAGGTGAGAATGGTGGCATATTGGTGCAATATTTTCCCGAAATTTCGTCCTTCCCTTTTATTCCTACAATTTAAGATATTCAAATATTATTATTATAGTCGCATGATTTCTATAAAAGCCTGAATGGAAATTGAATGCTCTGCCATCTTTCTAATACCCAAAAATATTCCCCTTCCTTTGGGTATAGCCGGGCCGATAGGTTGCGCCATATCGTCAATCACTTAAAGGAATCGTTGAATAACTACTACAGTGAGTTGACTAATCATGGAAAAACTCAGTGCTACCACTGAATCTAAAAGAAGCTAAGTAACGCCGGCCTGTATAGCGTGCCACAGGACCCCATCGTTAGACGCTAGAAACTATAAACTGATTTGAAACTTCAAAGTAGTGCTCCTTTTGGCTATGTCAAACCCAAACAAGTCTGAGTTCCCACCAAAATAATGAAATCTGTCAATGGGAGCTCAGAATTGGGCAGCTTTTAATTGGGACTGATGTTAGTGGGTCACGCCCCTTCCAGTGCCCTATCACTATTGTGGTAAAAAACATTATTATTATTATTATATATAGAAGTGTGGGAAAAATCGTTTCACAAACACGAATTCTTTTCTCAGTGTCACGGATTGATAAAGTTACACACTTTTTACCAAATGATGACGTAATTATCTACCTATGTAGCTTAGTCAATGTACTTTTACCATGACATCGACACCTTCCGCTTTGCGCTGTGGCTCGCGACAAGCGATAGTATGCGAAAAGCACACATACGCTCACGAACTATGAGAAAACTTCGCGGCGGGCAAGATACACGATAACATTACTGGCAATCTGGCACCAGCTATGCATGACACACTCTTTGAATGTAGTCAAGAGCCGCAGACCTACTCAGCGACACAGACGATTCCAACAGAAGAGGCAGAAATTTCCGGTACCTTTTCCCCCATTTTCCAGAGAAGTTAGTCACAGCTTGGAGACATACTTTTTAGTGCCACACCCTTATTATGTAGTCGGTTCTTGGTTATATCATTCGAGAAAAGGTGCAACATTCTTTCTGTTAGTGCGTCATTATTAGTGGAAAAGTTGAAATTGGAGATCAAAAGACCATCATGGGCAAATGAGTGGACCACCAAATTCAACTGTCAAGTATTTGAATCAAGTGACTGAAGTTCCAATACAAGGCTCTGTGTGAGAATATCAACTGGCAAGAGGGTCCAAACTTACCTGCAGACATGACACCATGTACCCCTGTTTGGTTCAAGCAGTTCTCGACATCCTGGAATGAGAGGATGTTTCCATTGGCAAGGACGGGCACCTGGACACTCTCTCGAATGGTCTTGATGGTGGCCCAGTCCGCCAAACCTGTCGCGTGGGCACGCTGCTCCCGTGTCCTCCCGTGTACCGACAACAGTCTACAACCCGCATCCTGCAACATTCTGAAAAGAAGGAAAATTACGATGGTTTAGCGCAAGCAAAATTGGTATTCTGCTAAATGTGAAAAGTGCAACAATCAGGCATTAAAATGGGGATGTTCTGGGACAAAATTAACATCTGGGACAAAACTCTTTTCAGTTTTAAGAAACTTCAGTCTTGATAACATAACTA
>JAHWFP010036994.1:0-15652 GCA_023313725.1 Lithobius niger
ACCCACTCAACAACCTTTTTATCAAACAAACGGAACAACAACAACCCAGAGTCAGACCCCCCCCCCCTCAAACAAGAGGACATCAACTCAAATTCAACCTCTAACCAATACAGGAAAAAATTCACTGCGCTTACAATTGGTCGTATTCTTTTGAGTCCCAACTGGGTGTTCTTGCTATAGTTACAGTCAAAACGTAAGCTAAATTTATACCTTGAGTTTTTTGCCCTGCTTTGGGTCCCACGGTCAGCACCCTGCCAGACAGTACTCGAGAGAAGGTATAATATGCCCAACTACTGTCAATGAAAGACAATCTGTTGATAACTATAACGTTTTTATATAGATACTATTAGAAATGAATCAAAGACGAGATCCATTTTCGTACAAAATGTAAAGTAAAAAACTAGCTTATAGCTAACTTACTCCGTAATAACTTATTTCTTTGAAGATTTCAAATTTTTCCCCGTAACAGATTTCAATGCTAGAATCTTTTTAGTAAAGCTAAATTTATACCTTGAACTTTTGGCTTGCATTGGGTCCCACGGTTAGCACCCTGCCAGACAGTACTCGAGAGAAGGTATAATATGGTCAACTGTTGTCAAGGAAAGACAATCTGTTGATAACTATAACATTTTAATATAGACATTGTTAGAAATGAATCAAAGACGAGAGCCATTTTCGTAAAAACTGTAAAGTAAAAAACTAGCTTATAGCTAACTTACTTCGTAATAACTTATTTCTTTGAAGATTTCAAATTTTTCCTCGTAACAGATTTCAATGCTAGAAGTTTTTAGTAGCCTGACGCATAGTTTGCTTACTTAATAACTTTTATTACAAAAATGGACTCATAGTTTTTGATTTAAGCACGCAGTCATTCTTGAGCCAGTCTGTCAGTTGTCAAACCACAATTTCCCTCCCCCAACCTCCAACACATTTTCCGTAATAATTTTCATACAAGATCTGAATTTGGGGTTTTCGTACAAAATGTTTACCCAACTTTCGCCGCCAGCCTTGCTACCACAAGAAAGTTGTACACAATTTCCGATACAAAATTTTTTGTTTTTATGCTTTAAGCTTTTTTCGTGCTGAGTGTAGTATATCAGAGGTTTACACTTTTTATGACAATTTTGCTTGACAACAGCTTGATGGCCCAAATTTAGATTAGTTCTGTTACAACTCCTAACACAAATAATGTTAAATTTAAATATCTCTGTACAAAAGCAGCATCTTTTATTGTAGATATGAAGTACTTAGGCTATCTGTTCCCTCTTTTTTTTTACAACGAAACACATTGTTTTAAAGGTAGGAAGAGTGAGAAAAAGTGTGTGGTCGGGAACGGCCGACCACTAGTTGTTACTGGCTGAATGATTTAGTGATATCGTGTCGCCTGAAGCGTTCATTCCCTTTTGCAAGCAACGTTCTTTAGTTTCGTATCTATGGTAAACATACTATTTGTCTTAAATAATTGCAAACCCAAGTCGTAATATTTCCCACTTTCTTCCTTGAATTTTTGTAGTTCTACTTAAGTGAAAATAATGAACTGTCGATAGCAAATTGTTTTAAATGAGCGAATAATGCGATGGCCAATTCTGTTAGACATCGTGGGGTGATAGAGTAGGCTGATCCCTCCGTCGGTCACTTTTCCGGGTGTTTGCTGTCAAGGTAATGAGCGTTATTTGAGGTTAGCCGCGCAACCTGAACAAATACATAGTTTTTATTAGAAAATATTATTTACACTTCTAACAGAAGGAAGAAAGGAGATAAATAAATTTCAAAAACTATCCGTCGTATTACATGGTTATCGTATAAGAATTCTCTCACCCTAAGGCTTCTATTTTTTTCCTCCTGTCTCGATTTATTAAGGCCTCACCTTCCCGTCTTTTAGGCATATGTACAAAAGCGTTCCCACCCAAAAGAATTAGCATTAAAATGTTCGTAAAACCTTCAGGGTCACGCTTATTAAAATTCACTGTCCTGAGGGCTGTACATTCCTAAACGGCCACGAACTATGCGTTTCATTGGCTAACTCCGCAATATACTGTTGTTTAAAAAATAAATACCAGTCACCTTTCCTCCCGGACGTAGATAATTACGAGTTGTCTCCCACACATCCAGCTGAATTATTATGCATACCAACCGGGTCATAAAAAATAAACATGCATTTGTGCTTTAGGCAGTGGGAAAGCGTATTTTGCATTCGATTGGTCAGATGCATAAATTCCTACGTAAGGGCCAATCGTATAAATATCGCCCCAACCTTCGTGCGGTCAACCATTTTCGCCCAAGACACGGACCAGCCTCTCCGACTGAATGTGAGTAACTTTCAATATATGTCAAGTCATATCTCAGTTTTTTTAATTTACAAAAGTTTTATACTTTTTATTTAGGTCTTAGTGGGTTATTGCTACATTCTGAAATAAGTACGTGTTTAGTCTTTTTACTTGTTTAGTATTGTAGGTGATGGGGGCGACCAGAAATGTAGCACTAGCATTTGCTCAATGAAAACAGTTTAAATGTTTAGGCTCCATAATTTTAAATTAATTTTAAGATAGAAGTGAGTTAGTTTACTTAATACAAGCTTGATTGAAAATTATTACGGAAAATACGACATACTAACTTCTTTTCAGTTGTGTGAATACCACGGGTTGGTCGAAACCATATCACTTTTCTTTAGAGCCTTTGAGACAGATTCGCTCGACACACTCGCTCTACCATTTTCCAGTTCACTTGTGAAAAACAAAAAACCTCAATACTTTTGAAAAGTGGTGACGGAGAGTTAGCTTACTCGATCACCATGCGATAGCCAACAAAGTCGGCCATCGCATTCTTCGCCTATTTTAAGGCAATTTACTATCGTCATTCATTATTTCCAGTTCAGTTAAAACTACAAAAAATTGAAGAACGTTGTAAAATAGGTTGTGTTTTTTTTTCTTTTTTACTGTTTAGTATGTAAACATTACATATTGTAGGCGATGGGGTCGACCAGAAACATAACACTAGCATTCGCTCAATGAAAACAGTTTAATGTTTAGGCTCCATAATTTTAAATTAATTTTAAGATAGAAGTGAGTTAGTTTACTTAATACAAAGTTGTTTGAAAATTATTACGAAAAATGTGTTAGCTTTGTAACAGTATAACATACTAATTTCTTTTCAGTTGTGTGAATACCATGGGTTGGTCGAAACTATATCACTTTTTTTTAGAGCCTTTGAGACAGATTCGCTAGACACACTCGCTCGACCATTTTCCAGTTCACTTGTGAAAAACAAAAAAACCTCAATACTTTTGAAAAAGCAATATTTACCGAGTCATTTCTAACAGCAGTCATTCTTAGTTTTAAAATTTACAAAAGTTTAATATTTTTTATTTAGACCTAGTGGGTTAGCGCCACATTCTAAAATAAGTACGTATGTTTTTCTTTTTACTTAGAAAATAATTCCCAATCAAAACATGGTATGCATACAATGGGCGAAGAATGCAATGGCCGACTTTGTTGGCTATCGCATGGTGATCGAGTAAGCTTACTCTCCGTCGCCACTTTTCAACATATATAAAGTTTGAACAAATGTAATATTATATCGAACGAAGCAGTACCTACGGATCATTGATAGTATACTAACGTAATTCTTCCAGAAATGGAACTGACAATGTGTATGTTTAAAGTAACTGGTAGGGAGTGAGTTAGCTACCTAGCGTAGCGATAGTCTATTTGTTACGAATCATGGGAGAGAGCTCGGTGGCTATGAGTTAATGCCTACTGTTTCAGTCAAGGTCACGATCGTTATAGTAGCCAAACTGCTGATGGCACAACCTGAACAAAAGTAGTTTTATTCGAAAATATTATTTACACTTCTAACAGAAGGAAGGAGATAAATAAACTCGCATTTTCAAAAGTATTGAGGTCTTTTATTTTTTTCACAGTGAACCGGAAAATGGTCGAGCGAGCGTGTCGAGCGAATCTGTCTCAAAGCCTCTAAAGAAAAGTGATATAGTTTCGACCAACCCGTGGTATTCACACAACTAAAATAAAAAAAGTGTAAATAATAAAAAAGTGTAAACCTCTGATATAATAAAAAGTGTAAACCTCTGATATATTGTAAATTACACCTCGGCGAGGCCCACGTCCCAGTCACCCGTCGCATCGTAACATTTCTTACAAAAATGGACTCATAGTTTTTGATTTCAGCACGCAGTCGTTACGACTCCTAACACGAATAGTGTTAAATTTGAATACCTCTTTACACATTCTTAGCTTTTGTATTTTATTTTTAGTTGACAGTACGAAGGTTGAGCAGTATTTACACTACCGAGCCATACGTAGGAATGTAATGCAGCTGCCCAATCGGATGCAAAATATGTGGAAAAAAAGTTGTGTCATATACGCGATTTTAAACACAACCTGAAGTCTTAGGTTAGCACACTCCAACATTGTTAACGAAATAATGGGAAAGAGGGGGAGAGGTGGGTGAGGGTATAGGATGGATGCTTTACAGTCCACTTGCAGGAACAGAACGACATACTAATCTGAATTTGGGGGTCATGAGTAACGAAATCTGAGGAAAGAGTTCGGGAGCCAACATCCTTTTCCCCATGCGCTGAGAGGTGAGATCGCCAACAAAGGTTTCCCTCTTCCCTTAAAACTCAAATAACATCGTAACTATTACGGAAAAAGTAGCAACACTCTTTGCTTGGACAAAGAAGGCTTTGAGTGCCCCTCTTCCCCTCGAGATGGGGAGGGAGGTGTTAAAAGAGAACGCCGGTGAAATGTATCGTCAAAATACTCCCGGCAACGTTTTCTGTTTCACTCAGAGTTAAAAATCGTCATAGGCTTCAACACGTAACCCCATAGACTTTTAACATGTAACCACCACCAACAGCCACACAAAATCTCATTCAGTCAAGACCCAAGTCACCATGTTCACACCCTTACTAAAACTCTTCAATAACATTGTGAGTCCCATACCTTTATGTGTTAACCATCACCAGTCATAGAAAGAGCAAAGAGAAGTGTGGTCCGATAAAAGAGTTTAGGAAACTACAAAATGCTAGAATGTAGGGCAATTTAGTTTTTACTTTAAATTACGGCCCCTAAAACACAACTCTACATTAAAAACCGTTACGGCTATCCCGTACAAAGCCGTACTAAGTGTGCACAACTCCCGATACAAAACCTTCCCCCGTCGTTTTAAAGTGTCGCACAACATTCCCATACAAAATCTCCCCTCACCCCCACCCCCCACCCCATACTAAAGTGGGGCTGGGCGAAGAGAGCTACGAGTGACCCCTTCCACTCCATCAAAATACTCCCGTCAAAGTTTTCTGTTTCAGTCAGATCTAATATACTAATCGTTTTTTCTTTTTCAGTCAAGGTGTAGATGAAAACGGAACCAGTCTTGATCCAACAACCACACAAATCTCATTCAGTCAAGAACCAAGTCACCACCTTCACACCCTTACTAAAACTCCAATAATATCGTGAGTCCATACCTTTGTGTGTTAACCATCATCGGCCATAGAAAGAGCAAAGAGAAGTGTGGTCCGAGAAAAACGTTTGAGAAACTCCGAGCCAACATCCTTTTTACGTATCGTTCGCTCCATAGAATTAACATTGTTACCATCGTTTTGGGGGGGTCTGTGAAGCCCCTGATATCACCAATCGGCATACAAACCATTACGTAGCAGTTGGACGCAACATAATATTTACCTCCCTCCCCATACAAGTCACCACACAGCCATACTGACGTATGTACAACTTTCAATACAAGCCATCCCACCACACATACAACAACCCAATACAAAAATCCATTCCAACAAAACATAGTAATTGCTCAGGGGATGTGTTTAACACAATGGATACTACAACCCAAAACTAAAATGTACACAACACTCCATACAAAACCAACCCATAGTTAACCCCAATACTAATGTGCACAAAACATTCCATACAAAACCTCCCCCCACATGCTAAAGTGTGCACAACATTTCATATTGCCATACTAAAGTGTGCACAACATTGCCCATCAGTCAAAAAAGTGCTGATGATGACTAGCCAATGCATACAATATTGTAATACTAAAAAACAAGATATAACTATCGAACCTCCAAAAGCTTTTTTCTCTTTCAGTCAAGCCAGAAGGTTTTTTCTCTTTCAGAGTGAACAGATGAAGACTAACCATACGCATCATACTAAAAACCCTATCACATAGCCACCACTTTTTTAAGCCTTCTTAACCGTCTCCTCTCAACAAAACAAGGTAGGTATTGTCCAAAGTCAAAGTACAGATGAAGAACAAGAAACAATGAAAAGATCGCCACCAAGTTTTTCTCTTTTGAGACCAAAAGGTTTTTTTCTATCAGAGAGGAAGAGCGGAGAAAAGGGTGGTTCGACTAGGAGCCTGGGAACTCTGAGCCAACGTCCTTTTCGTGTGCGCGTTGAGAGGGTTATCTCCAAAAGAGGTTTCCCTTCTCCACAGATCTACCTTTGGTACAAACCTGTGATAAAAAAAGAGAACTAACTCTCCCCTCGCTCTATACCCCTTCGTGCGACGGCCCTTCGACAAAGAGAGTTTTCGCCATAATATCATTCTCAAAAACAAACTGTCAAACCCTCCCATAGAGAATAGTAGGTGACCGCCGCTAAAATGGGGTAAGAAAACCACCTTATATCACGATCACCAAACATGCAAAAACCTCCCTGCAAAACCTTCCCGTAGGCTTCTAAAGCCTCCATAATAACATTCTCAAAAACAAACTCTCATAGAGGTAACCACCACCCAAACCGGTATCAAAAAACCATTATATCACGATCAGCAAACATGATATTGCAAACAAAACAAGACATAACTATCGCTCAAATGAACCACCAAAAGCTTTCTCTTTCAGGACTTCAAAGTGTTCAAAGTATTTCAACATTGAAAGTGTTACTAACTATCGAGCAAATGAACCGTCAAAAACTTTCTCTTTCAGGATGAAGACAGAACTATCGTCAATATAAAAGGTTTTTCTCTTTCAGCCAAAGTACAGACGGAGATGAAGGCAATGCTATTGCGCGCACAACATGGTCATACTAAATGGAATATTGTTGGGAAGAGTTAGCCCATGCTTGCCCGCGCACAACCCGACCATACTAAATGGAATGACATTGGGAAGAGTTAGCCCATGCTAGCGTGCGCACAACATCTCCATACTCCCATGCTAGCGCGCGCACAACCCGACCATACTAAATGGAAATAGCATTGGAAAGAGTTAGCCCATGCTAGCGCGCGCACAACATCTCCATACTTCCATGCTAGCGTGCGCACAACCCGGCCATACTAAATGGAATAGCATTGGGAAGAGTTAGCCCATGCTAGCGTGCACACAACATCTCCATACTAAAGCTACACTTCACATTGCATTGGAACTGTTACGCGCTGAAATCTCAAATCGCGTTGGATTAGTTACGGAAGAGGTTTGTGTAACCAAGTGTAGCATTGTTTCTGTTAGGACCCGTACTAGAATCCTATATTAACCCTCGGGAGTAGTACCCTTAACTACTGTCAAGGTTCGTTTTTTTAAACCCTCTTCATGTTTGTTCATGACGTCATAGTTTGTTCATGAAAACCTCCTCGAGCAAAGAGAGATGATCTGGAAAAGGATGCACGGACGACGTATTTTGCAAAACACCACATTTGCATCTTAAAATTGGTTTTGTATTAACCAATGAATTGATGAATTGATGCATAGAAAAATCAAAACAATAGATTTGGTTTTAAAAGGGTGTCACACATTCGTGTTTCTGAAGCACGGCGGCGCGTGGATTGAAAGAGCAAAGCGAGCAATTTACCACATAAACTAAACCTTTTCAATGCGTGCCTCGCTTTGCTCTATCGTAGGAGCATCGTAGGATATTACATCTGACGTTCTGCAGATGTTTCTCCAAGTGAGGGATCATCAGAAAGTGAAGTGATACGACGCCCATGGAAAAATCTGTACTGAGCAGGACGTAAAGAACAATATTCTTAAAATAAATAAAACAAGAAAACCCATATAAAGTGTATACTAACACAAATTACACGTGATGTGTGGTTCTTGGTGGTTACATTGATTCAGTCACGTTTCTGAGGAAATGTTTGCGCTGATTGAGTGAGCGAAGCGAACGAAACTCGGCGTTTATCATCAGAAACAGCACTTTACTGATATATTGCTTAATCTTTTTGCTTGACTCTTTGGACGTAAAAAAATAATATTGACCTTCTCTCGAGATAACCGATATCGCATACTACACTCTTATAATTTGCTTGATCGTTTTTTATGTGGAAAGTCTGTCTGTATCATAAGTGTTGTGGCAAGAAATTTCCTCGAGCGCAGCGAGACGACGCGGAATGAGCGAGCAAAGCGAGGAAGAAAGGAAGGACAGAAGGAAGGAAGAAATGATGAATGGAAAGATGGAAGGAAGGATAAAAAAGGAAGGATGGATGGATGAAAAGAAGGAACGAATTAAGAATTGATGGAAGGATGGAAAAGAGGAAAAAAGGATGTGAGAATGGAAGGATGAATGGAAGGAAGAAAGGAAGGAAGGTGAAAATGATGAATGGAAGGATGGAAGGAAGGAACGAATTAAGGATGGATGGAATGAAGGACGTATGGATGGAATGTAGAATGGAAGGAACAATAGAAGAATGGATGGAAGGAAGAATGGAAGGAAAGAAGAAATGATGGATGTAAAGATGACGGGAAGCATGAAATGAAGGAAGGAAGGAAGGACGTATGGATGGATTGGTGGAAGGAAGGAAGGATGGACCAAAGGATGGGTGCACCACTGCACCTGAATGTGTATCAACTGACTTGATGCATGGAAAAAAACAGATCAATAGATCTGGTTTTCTTGGATTCTGAAGGACGGAAACATTCGTGTTTCTGAAGCACGGCATTGCGTGGATTGAGCGAGCGAAGCAAGCGATTTCCACGTAAACTAAAACTTTTCAAAGTGTGTTTTGCTTTGCTCTCGCAATCTTTCATCTCTCACTTTCGTAGGACACTACATCTGACGTTCTGCAGATGTTTCTCCAAGTGAGGGATCATCAGAAAGTGAAGTGATAAGACGCCCATGGAAAAGTCTGTACTGAGAAGGACGTAAAGAACAATATTTTTAAAATAAGTAAAACAAGAAAACCCATATAAAGTGTATACTAACACAAATTACAAGTGATGTGTGGTTCTTGGTGGTTACATTAATTCAGTCACGTGTTTGAGGAAATGTTTGTGCTGGTTGAGTAAGTGAAGCGAATGAAGATCAGCGTTTGTCATCAGAACACCTCTTTTCTGATAAATTGCTTGCTCTTTTTGCTTGCCTCCTTGGACGTAAAAAAATATTAACCATTTCTCGAGATAACCGATATCACATTCTACACTCTTATAATTTACTTGATCATTTTTTATGTAGAAGGTCTGTCTGCATCATAAGTGTTGCAACTAGAAATCTTCTCGAGCGTAGCGAGACGACGCGGTATGAGCGAGCGAAGCGAGCGACTCCGCTAGTATTAATTATGTAGATAACAGCTAGAGGGTTAGAACGAGAAGAAGCACAGGTCTTGATCAACAGTGGGTGGTGCTGGTCAGCCCCTACAGAAGTAGCAGTTTTGAGAGCAGAGAGGTGTTTACAAACATCGGCTATAGAAATTAAACGAGTGGTAGGGAATGGGCCTTTCAGGCGAAAAATAATGTCGCAGCTAGGTTGAGGATGTTGGAAAACTGAGTGAAAAAGCCATCGAACTCATTCGCAACTTCAACTTCAGTATGGATTAGCACCCCAATGCAGTTTGGCTTTTTAGAAGTGTGTTTGTTATTGAAATAAGTATAAAGCTCCTTAGGATTGGCCTTGCTATCAGAAAAAAGTTTTGTCTCGTAACTACGTTTTGAAGCTAAAACAGACGAGGATGCCATAGCATAGTTATTTTTGTTGGGTGTAGTCGGATTAGTTCTGTAGCGGCCCCATGCTTGCTTCTTTATGTTAATTGCTGATTTTACTTCACGAATGAACCAAGGAGGGCGAGATTTGTAATTCTGCCAGAGGAGCAGGGAACAACATCATTTTTCACATCAGTGAGAAAATCGCCCAGAAAGGCCAGTGCAGTCTCAGCACAAATGTCAGAAAATTCGTATTCCCAGTTGATAGAAGAAACCATACTATTGATAAGTGATCAATCAGCCTGGAAATAGTCTGGACGTGAGGAGTTAAGAGTAGGTGTGCCACGGTTAGACTCTAGGGAAAACAAAATCGTTATAGGGTCACTTTTGCCCAAGAGAGGCAGTGGGTCAATGTTGATAATGTTATACTCGGATTCTGTAAAGAAAAGATCCAAGCGGATAGGTTTGCCCCCACGGTAGCATGCAGGAAAGGGGACAATAAATCGGTAAAGAGAAAGACTGGACAATAAATCGAGGAAGTCAGTGGGTAGCTCGGGGTCATGCAGTGTGTAAGAGTCGCAGTCAATTGTGGGAAGGTTAAAACCCCCAAGAAGGAGAGTAGTGATTTGTAGGTGGCTTTGCAGATTGAATAAACTCGAGGAAGGCATCGGCATACTCTGAACCCAAACGACCTGGACCCTTGTACACACAACAAACTCTGAAGGGCATCATTGAGAGAGCTTAGATATCACAGTAAAGGTCCTTCCATTCATTCGCATGGTAAAGAGAAACAATATTGTTCACGGTGAAAGAGGAGCAGACAAGCAGGGCCACTCCACCCTTCTTTCTGGACAATCTGTCGTATCGATAAGATTAGCAATCTTTAAATGGAAAAATTCCATCTGGAACGAGTCTGTTGCAGTGGGTATCTGTAATAGTAATTAAGTTGGGATCATAGTCACAGATGACAGTTGTAAGTTTTGGAATTTTTTTGCAAATGGATTCAACATTGAGCAGTATGCATTTGATGGGTGGGCATGATGCTGGTGTTAGGGTTCCTAGTCTCTGTCTTGAATTTCAGGTTTTAGAGGCCTCTTCTCATTAGGTGAAATATTGGAGAGAACAGACGAAGTACAGGATTTATCATCTTCGTTGAATGACGAATGAACATCCCATGACTTTGTAAGTTGGAGTTCCATTTCAAGGTTGTGTTGCTTTAATTCTTCAATCTCAGCCTGCAGATCTGATGGAGATGAGCAGTGAGTTTCCTAGGTCGTATTTATGGGAGATGGGACAGCAATGTTCGAAAGTGTGCAAGGCTCGCTAGTTGGATGGGGCTTATCAGAAATTGATGGTGATCTAGTTGATTGATGATTGGTCCATGATTTGTGAGAAACTTCATTGGATTACTGTAACGCAGCTGCAGCAGCGCGCCGAAGCGCATTGCGAAGTGATAAACGTATTCCAAAAGGATGCTGCAACGCATGCAGTCGTGTTCTCAAAGTCGCGCAGCGCACTGCAGAAGTGTACCGCAACGCTACGCGACAATACAACTTTCCGCGGTGGAGCGCTGCTGCGGATTGCAAAACAAAATAGTCGACAAGTATCACTCAACTTCTCTTTCCACATGGTAATAACGAAATAATGATTGTATAACGTGAAAGTCAGTAAACAGACTAAACAGATACGAAGCTACAATTAAGAATAAAAGTGAACTTTGTTTATTAATGGAAGGAAATTGTTGAAATTTATGCTAGACGACGCATCACGCTACCGCATCCAATTAATTTTAAACGAACTTTGGTATATTGAAATAATGTCGGTAATAAAATTCCGTCTTTTTGTGAATATTAGACACGTTGATTTTCCTTCCATTTTTTCATCACTTTGTTAATGTGTCGTTTTCACTATCTGCCCAACACATTATTCATTTATACGTTTTAAATGTATAATAACTACCGTCTGAATCGTTTCGTGAACATGTCGTCCAGTTTGTAGTAGCGAACGTAAACACAAAATCGTATTCTCTAATGCTGCAACTTCGGCGCTGCATGTGACGCCATTTCATGCACTACATGAAATTCGTAGTGGCGCTGCAGCAGACTAAAGGAATACACCTATGGACATACGATACGTCTTTACAATCACTGAAGTCTCCCCTTGCCTACTGCTAAGTTTGCTTTATTCAAAAAGTACTACTTTTCAAATTCAAATTCAAATTCTTTATTCAAGAGCCGTGACTCTTACGAAACAATAAAAATCGACAACGAAATAGCATTCTCAGCGTGAATAAAATCGGCCGCCATTGCTCTCGTATCGTTCGCGTCTAAAACCGCAGTCAAACCTTCCTGTGCGCTTATTGGCCAATGTACTACAGTAGCTATAGTAAATAAATGTCATGAGCAGCGAGTATTTCGGCCTCTTTGGCAGTTTCGTGCAACAAAAAATCGAAAATTTAAATTTGAAGTAACACTTGGCAACAAAATTTGTGATTACGGGCCAGTATGCTTTTCAAATGTTTCAGAAATAAAGATCGGACTGCGGTTTCAGACGCGAACGATACGAGACCAATGGCGGCCGATTTCACTCACGTGAAAGTGCTATTTCGTTGTTGACTTTTATTGTTTCGCCTGAAAAGTGGTATGTTTTGGAATAAAGCAAACTTGGGGTTATATTGGCCCCGCCCCTGTAGCCCCCAGTAAAGGTGGGGCGCCGATCTTGGTATGTGTAGTATAAATGAAGCTTTCCGCGTAAACCGAATCCAACCCAAAGCAAATCGGTGTGGCAGAAAGAGTTAAAAGTTGATGTGAAGTGAAAATGGACGATTACCTTTACTAGTTGGCATAACAGTGTTTTCGCCCTTTATCTATGTCTGTTGTTGGTATGATGTTGTCTGTGCCCATGGTTCGTACCGGCTCCCTGTGGATCTGTGTGGTCCGAAAGACGCAGCGTTGTTGTTGACGCCATCAATAAAATAACAAAATGGCGCCTCGATTGTTGGGTTGGCGTCAAATTGAGAACAAATTGGTCAAACTGGTCTGCGGCCTTGCAGTGTTGGAAACACCGGTTCTCGTCAGATCACCGAAGTTAAGCAGCATTGGGCTGGATTGATACTTGGGTGGGTGACCGCCTAGGAATCTTGCTGTTGCAGACATAGGGCCTTAGGGCTTCAGGCAGATGACCAGGAGGGGTTAACGCTCGTTAAACCCTTTTTTAAATTAAGAACAATCCATATCTGCAATGCTAATAAACAATGTTGTTTTTTTTAGCATTGCAGTGTGGCGGGACAGGAGTTTCCACGTGTCTTTGACATAACTGAATAAAAATTTAAAACAATTGCAAGATTGATTTTCCAATAAATTCTTGTAAAATTGCTTTATTGTTCATCTTTAAAAACAGACAAAGTAAGTTTTTCTTTTGTTAGGTTTATTAAAAAGTTTAAAAAAAAAGCTGGTTAAAAGTAATTAAAACTTATTAATACTAAATTTATTTACAAATTTAGGTGTTATGGTGGCTGAACGGTTGCAGAGTTAAGCCTAGTTGCCTGGAGAAGCTCATCTGATCGATGACGGGAAAGGAGACCAGGTAAATACCCCGCCAGTTACATGAAACATTATTTTCGCTGTAACTTTGCCGAACCTTGAGGTATTTGGTTTCAAATGCACCATTCGAACCGTCTGTCAACGTGCTGGATCTAATCACACGTAAATATCTACAACAATTCTTAAGCTGTTCACGGAAAACTTCAAAAAGTAAATCAAACCAACCTAACCTGTAAAATTGTAATTAGAAGGAACCCTCCTGACAGGTCAATACACTCAAGGACAAGTCAAAACTCAGTTTAATTTTCGACCAGTACATTGCCGGACTTGGTCACGTAAAAAAACGAAATACAGGCGTAATGGGGACAACAACAAAGAAGAAAAGCCAATTTTCCTCAAGGATACTTTCAACAAAACCAAACCCAATTCAAAAGAAGAAAAACATTAAAAACGGGATCAGCATAGTCCTGCTGGATTCACCAGAGCCAACATCTGGATTGTAAAATACGTAACCAAAATGTCAAATTTTATTAGCAGGAAGGTTTCAAGCCATTTGCAGTATTGTTACATGCTGCTTACATTTTTTGTAGTGTTCATAAGATGCATTTTATTAACACTGCTTTAGGCTTCCATTTGAATCCTGACTTTTTCAGTTGGTTCCTTGTATAGAATTTGAGTTCCGCTAACATCCACAATGTGGTTGGCATTTTCAGCATGTTTTGCTACAGCATAGGTCATGTCACCTTTATCAATGACCCCACCATGTTCAAGTTTGTGAACTCTCAAAGCCCTCCCGTAGACACCTACATAGATGTACGGGCAATTATTTTATCACATACACCACAGCACGCAGAGGCATATGCAAGGGGGGGGGAGGGACAATCGGCACGAGCGCCCCTCCCCCCCCCCGGCCAGGAAAGTCAGGCGCCCCCACGTCACAGGCCAAACTTGACCTTAGTGATTTTTCTTATGATAATGAAAGTCATAAGTATTTCAAATTGTCACGAAGCCCCAACATTTACAATCTTAAAATTCTAAAAAAAAAAATGCTGCTGAAAATCTTAAAAAGTTGTTCCCTCACCCCATACAAAAAAAAGTTGCTGAATATGCTGAAAAGTTGCTTCATGTGCCCAAAAATGCTCTAAAATGTGCGAATTTTCAGAGCTCCCGCACCCCCTGGCTGGTTATTAATAATTTGAGTGCCCCTCTCAAAAAAATTCATGCGTACGCCACTGACAGCACGAACGGTGTCTGGATTACTTTTAAAGATTCTGTTTAAACAGGTTTACGTTTAAACAGGTCAATACTTTAAAGTCGGAAAGGTTTTGTTGAAATTATCTTTGCGGAAAATTGGCTTTTCTCACTTTGTTGTTGTCCCCATTACGTCTGTATCACTTAAAACTCACTACATTATCTGATAAAGCTAAACAGTTTTCAAAGAAAGTGGCAGCGCGTTACGAGGGACCATTCGTCATACATGAAGTCGTTATACCCCTAACATACCATCTCAAGGATCCTGTTAAAGCCGGTGGTGTGATGTGTGATCTGTGGTTTATTTTGTCTACTTCCATCACGTCTGATTGTGGTGCGCCTTTATTTTTTTCTTCGTTCGCTGATTCTTTTGTTACCCATCTTTATTTTGTTTTCTCTTCTTCACTCCATCTGCTTCACCATCATCTTTGTCTCTCACGCTTGCCTTTTTTCCCTTGTCTCCTTCGAAATATATTTCGATAACTTTTTTCTCATTGGGAAACAAGCTGGCTCCTGTCTTCGGAAGTCTGGCTTGGTTGTGACCTACTTGATGTTGGGTTTTTATAAGGCGTCTAGCTTTGCAATGCATTTAAGATTATCTCCGACCTTTGTTCATCAAACTGAAAAGTAAGAAGTTTGTATCTTCTGTCTTTGGGGCTGTTGGAGAAAAGTGTTGGGTGTAGTTGGTTTGACACATACCCTTATTATTTATTATACTTAATTTTTACTTGAGTTTGTTAGTTTAGAGACTCTGAAAATGATTTTTTTCCCTTGGTATTATTGCAAAATTTCTTGGAATTCCAATACGTGAATTCATGAAATTTACTGAGGATTGGATTGGGTCGTGCGATTCTTCTTATGATTGTGATGTTACACCTTTTTTTCGGTGGGGTCCCCCTCTGATTGGGTATGGGGCAATATATCGTGCCTCGTGTTTGTTTGCTCTCAGCCTGATATCATAAATACCGGTTGC
>JAHWFP010036994.1:16052-40379 GCA_023313725.1 Lithobius niger
GCCTCGTGTTTGTTTGCTCTCAGCCTGATATCATAAATACCGGTTGCCAAATTACTTTACTCCCGCCAGCCATACCGACATTGCAGCATTCCCTACAATTGTCCTACATTCTCCAATCCACCTGCTGGTGGCTGATTACGTCATGGCGTCATAGCCAGCAAAGAATTAAAACCTGAAATACAATATTACACTTACCTGCTTCAAATACTACAAAACCTTGTGTTTCATATTTGATTTTTAAAAGACTTAACTTATTTTTAAGATTCGCTATGCTCGTGTTTGCTTGGTTTCTGTCATGACAGGTGATTGTGATCACCTGTTATGCAAACTGTCCCTCGCCGTATATACCGTTTTTTGCGGAAATAGCTAAGGGGAAAGCCTCAAACCAAAGTGGGTGGCCCTAACGAAGTTGGTAAATAAGGGTCGATGCGAATGAATTTGCTTATACCAATCTATCGCGCATTAGTCCCTGACGGAACCTCTTTACCACTCCTCGAGACCGCCATTCCCTGAGGGATGCCTTCCAATGAATACCTTGTAACAGATATCCACCACGGGGTTTTTTAGGCCAAAGCAATCCCTCTGGGTTCCTAAATTACCTGAAATGGGTTAGTTTAGGTTTAAACTAACTTAAGAACGACTTAAAGACTAGAAGTGTTGCTTAACTTATCATAGTTACCATAGGATGAACTGAATTTAACTCAGAACATGACTAAAAGGCTTAAGAAGTCGTGTTCTAAATTCAGGAAGAGAAAAGGCCTAAAAGGCCTTAAGCCTAAAGAAAAGGCTTAGAAGGTTCCAAAGTATTCGAACATAATTAAGGAGGCAGAGAAGGAGCTGTTGTCAATTCAGCTGCTGATTCCAGACTGAGTAATTTATTATGAACGAAGCACAAGAAAAAAAGCCCCAAAACCAAGGGCGCATGCGTGACAGAGTACGTGCCTCGAGCCTAAAGTGAAGGCGATTGGTTTACAGTCATTTGATCTTTTACATGAGAGCACGAGGCCAAGATTACATGAATAATACCAACAATAAGAAAAACACTAGAAAATATCCAGATGCACGCTATCATGCAATTTACATGCAACAAATTGAACTCCTCTCCTCTACAATGGCGTCAAGTACATCTTAATTAGCAAATCCGACATACTAAACAAAAGGGTAACTGCAAGATTCGCAACACCGTTCCCCAATTGGTTGATTGGTGTCACTCCTTTTTGTGTCACTTAGCCGCTCTTTCTTGGCAGCATGTGGTGGCCTTGGTTTTTACTCCCGTGCGGTTGCAGAAGCCGTGAACCATGGCTTCACGTTACAAGTTGTGTTTTTTAACTAACTATTTTAACCAGATGCTTTCATATCACTAGTTCGCCATTTGCCTCTATCAACCACCGTCGTCGGTCACTTTCTCTTGCTGGTCAAAGTGAATTCTCGACGGGACTTCGTCAAAGCTCGCCACCAGCTCCGGACATTACGACAGGTAATACGCGAAATTCATCCCATTGTACTAATGCGCTCTAATGCTTTATTTTAAAGATACCAAGATGTTCCTCGAGCTGCTAAACACGCGTCCAGTGTTTTCATCTAGAACCTAGTTCAGATTACCCGTGCTGTCACCTACTATAAGGCCAGCTTAACCGTAAAAATTTTGTCGTGGGGACCTTCATAATTTTCAACCCCTCCCCCTTTCTAATTCCGTTGCTTGATGCTTTACAAGGTGGGGACGTAACGATCCCCATGTTTTCTGACGACAGCCGGTTAATTGTCAGAATCGACTTTGCCCACTGTTCAATAATTCATCACGAGACGACCCTCCAATGCAATTGTTCCTTTTGCGCAAGACAATTGGTGCTTCATGCTACTTTATGTAGCGTGTTATTTCTACATGCCCGCATCGTGAGCTAAAAGTAGCAACTGACGCTTCTATTCTAGTCAACCATTAAAAGAAGACTTGTTGTAATGATTCCCCTTATTTTTTAAAACCCCCCCCCCCTTTTTTTTCCATTAAAAGTATGCATTATGAAGCTAATGTTTGTTTTGAATCCTTTTCCTGGCATGATACTGTGAATCATGGATATTTCGATGCAATGTAGTTTAAAGTAAGAATTTATGCTTACCAAGTCTCGGTATCAACTGCTGTCCTAAACCCCCTCCTTTGAACCCGGGATCCTCCACTCAAATCATCTGCCCCTATACTTTTTATAACCATTTCCCCCGCTGTGTTTTCTTCGCATGGGAAGGTGTCATCTCACTTATAACAACCAGCGAGCGACAAGCGCCATTACGACTAGTACGCAATCACAGTATGGCGATCAAACCAAACTCCTCTCCACTAACATAGGTAGCCTTTGCCATGGAGGAATGATGAAAAGGAGGGGAAGCTGCTACTCTGAGCCGCTTAAGGCGGTCTTCTCGAGGCCCTCTAGCGGCTGGCAGGATGAACTACAAACTGCCCAGTCAAACTTATGCTAAAATGCTTGGAAATCCGTCAGCAGAAAAGGGTGTAAACTGTGAAAAAGAGCCCAGGAAGCAAATGTTTCGTTTTAAATGGTATCTTTAGGCCACATATACGTTTCCATAAATAAATAAAATTCTGTCTCCTTGAAAGAAAGAAATAATGAAAAACTGCCAATTTTTACTGTTTTGTTTAAACTCACTTCTGTTTCGTGATCAAGAGTTTGTCAGGTGCCACGCATCCTGTGCTCAGTTATTTATTAATTAATGCGTAAAATATAGTAATATGTAAACGGTATCCGGAAAAAACGCCCCCGACAAAACGCCCCCGGAAAAAACGCCCCCTGGAAAAAACCCCCCCAGGAAAAAACGCCCCTAGCAAAAATCAAACAGCTCATCTATACGAACATTAGTTTGCTTCAGATAACTTAATGCCCCAAGAAATTTATTTAAAAAAGTTTCTTTGGGTATTTACCATACGTTTACAATTCATTTACTCTTTTACTTAAACTTAACTTCTTTCGTCATCAAAAACATCCAGGGGATTCACAATTGAGCCGATTCATCTGTACGAGCATTACTTTGCTTCAAATGACTTACAGCTCCAATAAGTTTATTTAAATAATATCTTTGCGTATATACCAAATACTCCCCGTTTACAATCCACGTTCCTACCTACTTTTTTCCCTAACCTAGCCTTCTTTTTCCTTCAAAAAGTTTATGGATCGAGAACACCGTCTCCAATTCTTGAAATCTCCATCTCCGCGGCATCACCCACAATAATATTTTAATCTCACTAAGTCGTAAACAAAACAGTTTATCTTTTGTTCTAGTTTGTTCTAGTTTGTTCTAATTTGTTCTAGTTTTCAGCATAACTCTGCTAGCTCATTGTTAGCATGTGCTTCGAGTCGTGGCTACACTGATGCGTCAAATTAGTATCGTTCTTGGAACGTGCCGTGGCAACCTTCCTCTGGTAGGGTGAAAGCCATCCACCAACTAATTTGATTTAGTTTTAGTATCTACAAGTACTATTTGTGTAGAATTTACAAGTGTTGAACGATTATAGGGCTTTTGTGTTCCATTAGGTATTTTATGATTTTCTTGTGTTACGTTAACGTATTTCAAATGCAGATAAATTAACGTAAAAAGTGTAGGAATAACAAAGAAATATTACTCATATATTGGTTTGGTTATATTAGTCATGAGCATAAATCAGTATTAAAAACAAGCGTTAATAACCACTACAAACAAAACCGTCATGTGTGCCGTAGCAAAATGGTTATATGATTGAAGTTTCACTTGACTTGTTAAAATGTGCACGGATAAAAATTGATGATTTTTAATAGAAATAAGCAAATGTACAATTGAGAAAATTGCATTTGTTTAAGTTATGTTTGCTTAACCAATTAGTTTATTGTTAAAGTACGACAGCACCGATGCAATTTTCTCAATTGTACATTTATTTGCCTATTTCAATTAAAAATTCTTCAGTTTTTATTAGTGTACATTTTAACAAGTAAAGTGAAACTTCAATTATGTAACACTTTTTTTACGGCACACTTGACGTTTTTGTTTATAATCCGTGGACCTTTTTTATGGCATGCAGCAATGTGGAATGAACACTGGAAAGGCTGGAATTATTGTTACTTTAAATTTACACTAAAACCAATTGAGTCAATGCAATGCCTTGTGGCAGGAAGTAATTTTTTTTTCATTTGCAAAGGGCAGAATGCACGCCAGTGTTGCACTAGGCCTTGATTCTGTTCCAGTGTTATCAGTGTAGTATTATGGTGTACTTAGTGGCAGGTTCAGAACTTTGAGTCTAACAGTGAACGTTTGTGAATGGTGGTTGTGCTGCGTATGGAAATTGACTTTGTTTGTTTAGCATTACTTGGACTTTGAGGCTTATCGTTCGGTCGTTTGTTTGGTTGCTTGGTTGTTCAGTTGTCTTACGGTTGTTGTGTATGTTTTGTAGGAGGGCGTGTGGCTTCGGACCAGAGCCCCAATAAACAACTTCAAATTCGCAACAATTCAGCTCAGCTCTGAAACCTAAACCAACATCATTAAAATCGTTCGGTGTATTTATTTATTTATTTATTTATTTATATGTATGCCCTTTTATTCCTCTCGAAATAGTAGAGAAACGTGTCGGAAGATAGGAAATTTCACCGAATTTCCGTACATCGAATTCTTACATTCTAATTTAAGCCCTAAATACCCCAAGTTAGCGAAAAATGACCGTCTGCAACAATCAGCAACAGTCACACAACAATACATGACGTCATCGATTGATGACCAAATTTGTTTTCGCGGAAGCATCGAACCTTTCGGGAGCTAATTGCACTTTCTTTGGGACCTTGGCCTTCCGCCATGCACTCACTCTACAAAATAATACTACACTTAGTAACTTAATTGACTACTGCATATTACAACACAACCCAGAAAAAAAAACAGAAGAGGTCTCTTACACTGATAAATAATGTTAGTTAAAGAGCACCAAACCACCATGTCCAGCGCGAACTGCAAACAATGCATTCCACCTGAAGAACTCCTACAGCAGATACGCTTAAAAGCTGCAGGCAAGTAAATCTACTTACTTCCAAAGAAACCAAAAAACAGTAGAGGTCTCTTACACCACCTGTCCGTGCACTCCACTGTGAACACTGCTAGACAATATTAGACACTGAACACTAAACACCAAATCACCACGACCAGCACGAACTGTGAACACCTCACCCCACGGAGAAATACACAATTTCAATACGAAGTGAGACCGTCTGCTGTGTACAAGGAGCCACCACCTAACTCTGTCTCTGTCTCAACTACGTGCAGAAGGAAAGAAGGAAGGATGAATCAAAGTACGATTGACGTTGCTTTAACAAATTGCGCTATATCTTTAAGATGCACAATGTCTTCCGTGAGGCCTCTGAAAGTTAGTAGCTCTTTCGCTGTTGTGCATCTGCGAACCCAACGGTGGATAATGTTGCGCTCGTTAAGCCATAAAGTGCATTGCAGCAACAGGTGTAATACAGTATTGTCGTTCCCACATTGACAGGCTGCAGTCAAACTACATCCCATCCTCATTTTGTGTGACTGGAGGAGACAACGCTCAGTCCTCACATGCGATATCATCTCGGCTTCCCAAAAGGACAAGGTACTGACACCCAACTCATAAGAGCAAGTCGGTCAGATGTCGAACTGGGCACTACCTATCACTGCCGCAGTCCACTCAGCATTCCACCACCTGAGAGTCCAGGACCTCACTACTGGCTTTAGCATAGCTACAGATGATACGAGTGACACTCCTTCAACATTATCTAAACACGCTAATTTGCAATCTGGTCTGCCTCTTCATTACCTGAGATGCCAGAATGGCCTTTAATCCAATCAATCGCTGGGTAACCAGTTTGGGTCGTAGTCGGAAGCTTCCAGCAAATGCTGAACTTCAGAGGGTCACTCACAGAGAAGGTCTGAAATGTCTCACACATGCCTCGCACTCGCGAGTCCGTGAGCACTCTGAAATCCACCAATTGCTGATCCGATGCAACGTCCAAAGCCATCGAGACAGCATTAATCTCGCACACATAGCTTGACAAGACACCATCAAGACTTCTTTTAACCGCAATCTTCAAATCCGGTTTCCACACTCCAATACCACCCATCACAGTCTGCGCCTGAAATGATGCGTCGCAGAAAATAAGACCTTCTCGCGCACTTTTCCTCAGCAACACCTAACTCAACGCAGGGCACCAAATCCACGGATACTATATGCATGCAACTAAGAGACTGGTCTCTAAGGAGGTTTGTCCAATGCCCCGCTACTCCAAGACGTTCAAACACGTCAGCACTTAGTGACCTGTAATCTAGTAACAGTCCTGCAACCAGATCTTGTTTGTCTCTGCGGACATTATGCAAACATAGCATTTCTAACTTCTCGTCATATCTCGGGTGAACCGGGGGATCGCAAGCCTCAACCCAGAGGCCTTGAACCGGTGTTGTCATCAGGCACCCCATCACCGTCCGCCGACACTCATTAATTACTACCTGTAAAGTGCACAGATTTTGGTTCGACGCCGCCAGAAATGGGAGATGTACATCTAAGGTCGCCTTAATATGGGCACAATATGTTGCTAGTACAGCTTTCCGCGGGATCTTTCGATAATGGGTCAGTGTTTTCAGGATTGGGAAACGTAGCTCAACCCTTTCTCTAAGAAACCTTGCATGCTCTGTCCACTTCCAACCACACATCAAGATACTTCACACAGTTTGTTCGCCGAATCTGCATAACACCAACTTCAATCATTGGATGAACATTCATTCTGCTTGCAAGCCGAGAGAACACAACCATTTCTGTCTTGGCCGGTGCAAGAGAAAAACCGCGATTCGCTAAGTTCTGTTCAATATGTTTCATTGCTCCTTGAGCATACCACGCAAGGACATTGACATCGCTGCCCACAAACCACATAGCCACATCAACAGCATATCAAGTTACAGGGATGAAAATAGGCCTATTAAAAGCGAAATGTAATTATCTTTCGTTTGGTCCTACTCCCAGCTTTGTAGGTGCTTTGGTTCCAGAGCAGTAGAGATACAAACACGCACGCACATCATATGATTTTAATTATGTAGACTAGCGGAGTCGCTTGCTTGCTCGCTCATTCCGCGTCGTCTCGCTGCACTCGAGGAGATTTCTTGCTGCAACACTTATGATACAGACAGACCTTCCACATAAAAAACGATCAAGAAGATTATAAGAGTGTAGAATGCGATATCAGTTACCTCGAGAGAAGATCAATATTATTTTTTTACGTCCAAGAAGTCAAGCAAAAAGATCAAGCAATTTATCAGAAAAGCGCTGTTTCTGATGACAAACGCTGATTTTCGTTCACTTCGCTCACTCAACCAGCGCAAACATTTCCTCAGAAATGTGACTGATTCAATGTAACCACCAAGAACCACACATCACTTGTAATTTGTGTTAGTATAAACTTTATATGGGTTTTCTTGTTTTACTTATTTTAAGCATATTATTCTTCTTTACATCCTGCTCAGTACAGATTTTTCCATGGGCGTCTTATCACTTCACTTTCTGATGATCCCTCACTTGGAGAAACATCTGCAGCATATCAGATGTAATCTCCTACGAAGGTGAGAGATGAAAGATTGATAGAGCAAACCGAGACACACATTGAAAAGGTTTATTTTACGTGGAAATCGCTTGATTTGCTCGTTCAATCCACGCACCTCCATGCTTCAGAAACACGAATGTTTGACACAGTTTTAAAACCAAGTCAATTGTTCCATGCTGCAATTCATCAATTCATTGGTTTAAGATGTATATGTGGTGTGTTGCAAAATATGTTCTCCGTGGATCCTTTTCCAGATCATTTCTCTTCGCTCGAGGAGGTTTTCATGAACAAACTATGACGTCATGAACAAACATGAAGAGGGCTTAAAAAAACGAATTGACGTCATTTTTTCAGGGGTTTTCGCATAGTTGAGGGTGATAATATCAAGTTACAGCGATGAAAATAGGCCTATTAAAAGCGAAATTTTATTATCTTTCGTTTGGTCCTACTCCCACCTTTGTAGGTGCCGTAGTTCCAGAGGAGTAAAGGTACAAACACGCACGCACGCACGCACGCACGCACATCATATGATTTTAATTATGTAGACTATAGCGGAGTAGCTCGCTTCTCTCGCTCATTCCGCGTCGTCTCACTGCGCTCTAGGAGATTTCTTGCTGCAACACTTATGATACAGACAGACCTTCCACATAAAAAACGATCAAGCAAATTATAAGAGTGTAGTATGTGAGAGAAGGTCAATGTGAGAGAAGGTTATCTCGAGAGAAGGTCAATATTATTTTTTTACGTCCAAGGAGTCAAGCAAAAAGTTACGATCAAGCAATTTATCAGAAAAGCGCTGTTTCTAATGAAAAAACGCTGATTTGCGTTCGCTTCGCCCACCGCAGACATTTCCTCATAAACGTGACTGAATCAATGTAACCACCAACAACCTCACATCACTTGTAATTTTTGTTGGTATACACTTTATATGAGTTTTCTTGTTTTACTTATTTTAAGAATATTGTTCTTTACGTCCTGCTCAGTACAGATTTTTCCATGGGCGACTGGGCGTCTTATCATTTCAGTTTCTGATGATCACTCACTTGTAGAAACATCTGCAGAACGTTACATGTAATCTCCTACGATGCTCCTACGATGGAGCAAAGCGAGCCACACATTCAAAAGGTTTAGTTTATGTGGAAATCGCTCGGTTTGCTCTTTCAATCCACGCGCCTCCGTGCTACAGAAACACGAATGTTTGACACCCTTTTAAAACCAAATTTATCGTTTTGATTTTTCCATGTATCAATTCATCAATTCATTGGTTAATACAAAACCAACTTTAAGATGTATATGTGGTGTATTGCAAAATACGTCGTCCGTGCATCCTTTTCCAGATCCTTAACCTTTCTCTCTTTGCTCGAGGAGGTTTTCATGAACAAACTATGACGTCATGAACGAACCTCATGAAGTCATGAACAAACATCATGTGGGTAAAAAAAAATTTGACGTTAATTTTTCAGGTTCTTTTGCTTATTTGAGGGTGATAATATCAAGTTACAGCAATGAAAATAGGCCTATTAAAAGCGAAATGTAATTATCTTTCCTTTGGTCCTACTCCCATCTTTGTAGGTGCTTTGGTTCCGGAGGAGTAGCGGTACAAACACGAACGCACGCACGCACGCACATTATATGATTTTAAACGAATTGGTTTATATAATGGTTTCACGTCACTCTCTCGTGTTAAAGCAGAAATGTCCGTCGCCCATTTGACTTGCTGTCCTATCTATCATATCAAAAACCAACATTGGTAAAAGAGACCGCCAAGTTCCGTATGGTTTGACCCCTCAGAGGAACGATATCACACACATCAAAACATTCGCCAAGTTAATCGCACCGACTAATAGTTCGAAGATTAAATAAAAACTAGAACATTGCTACTTTCGGTAGCAATGTTCAAGTTTTCATTCAACGTCCAAAGTATTATTCGGTGCGATTAAGTTGACGAATGTTTTGGTCCGTGTGATATCACTCCTTTTAAGGGCCGAACCATACGGAACTTGGCGGTCGCTTTTACCAGTTTTGGTTTTTGACATGATATCACTTGTTTTTTTTTTAAATTGAATATTAGACTCAACTCACCGAGCCTGCAGATTTGTAATAATGTGCAACGTCAACTATGGCTTGAGTGGCCATTTTTCCAATATTTAAATGTCTTATCACTCCCTTCAGAGGCCGAACCATTCTCAACAGTCGCCTCTTCATGAGTTGTTGGTTTTGTTTTATTTTTTTTATATTATTTTATTTAGTTTATATCACTCCTTTGTAGGGCCGAACCAGTTCATCTTGGTGGCCTCTTTACCAGTTTTGCGTTTTATTTTGACATTTTGTTCGTTTTTCGTGAATTGGACATAGACACAATTTCTTTTGCAACGTTGTTCAAATTTGTAACGACACACTAGCGTGTGTCTAGATACATACGTCAGGGGTTAAGTCCATGTAGATCTCTCGTATGAACAAATCAAATCAAATCAAATCAGTATTGTCTTTGTCAGAACTTTGGCCGTCTAATCAGAGACGATGTCAACAATATTAACCATGGTTATAACGATACTTTCGTACTTACACGCCCTCCCACGCCATTCCCATTACACCCCAGGCTGTAAACCAGAAAAGGTTCGCAGTTCGTATCATACTGCAGCCATTAGTCCATTTTAATAGCTGGAAGCCTTCCCGTTATCACGGTATCGATGAATAATCATCCCATGGGATTACCCCAGTCCGGTAAGATGGGAATGAGCGGACTAGAATTAGCTAGCTAGTTTGCTAGTAGCTAGGTGACCATTTACAACGTTATTTCGCATTGAAAGCTGCTTAGGTGACATTCCTTCACGAGTTATTTTTTGTCAGGTGGGTCATTGCTCTCCATTTTACTACAATTTAAGCTCTTGTACCGCATTATTATTTTTCCTCAAGTAGCTGAAATGTACTCAACTATGCTTCAGGTTATTAGACACTGACGCTATGGCGTTGCGCTACAATGGTTTTCTACCTTGACAATTGAATTGATGTGATGTTTATTGACTAAATTGGTGCGACACACTAGTGTGTGTCTAGATTGATGTGATGTTTGTTGCCTAACTTGGCGCGACATACTAGTGTACGTCTGTATATTAGCACGGCCTACCGGCCGTGCTTATTAGAGTTCGTTCGCTCACGAGTATTTCAGAAAATTGGTGAGGAGGCGGAGGCGGAGCGGGTAATAATGTCAGAATGTTACAATGCTGCAGCATGTAACAATAGGGTAACAATAGGCGAGGCGCACAATATCGTATTATAGCTCACTCAAACAAGATGGCGCAGGAGGTAAAGAAATTTTTGCGTGAGCTGAAACGCCAAGGTGAGTTGTGGCAGAGGGACATTGATGCGGGAATCACTACTGATGAAGTGTACAATGACTTATTGGTGCTAGCAGAGAAAAAAGGTATTTTCAAGTTAGATTTTTATTTGTACGGTTTTGTTGGAGGAAGATTGCTGGAGGAAACTGCTGAGGAGGCGGAAAATGGCGTGAAAGAAACGAGAGGTAACAATGCAGCCGAACAATTGGGTGAAGGGAACAATAGCCAAGACGCCAGGAATGGTTTGAATGGGATTGTTGATGCCGGAGTATACAAACGTCACGCAACTCCCCCTTCAACAAAAAGAGTCACGTATGCTGATGTAGCCAACAGGGACCACGATTATGGCCTGCAACAGATGGGGCCAGGAAACGAAGAAGTTGACCTAGACCAAGACCAACTCAACGGGAATATGTTGTGGCTCAAGAAGTTGTACAAGGGCAGCCTAGCCAACTTCAAGATGGAAAAATCTCTTGTAGTAATTGCCGACCAGGCGGGCAAACCCTACACCAGCATCCATATACGGGATGCATTGGAGCAAATTGTGCCTCTGGCAGAAGTCTCAGGATTGTGTTGGCTACGAGCCAACAACGTTTTCCAGGTAACGTTCTGTTCGGCTGCCACGAAGAATGCGATGAAGAAGTGCCGGTCTCTCTCACTGAATGATTTTGAGACTGAAGTTTTTGACCTACATGAAAGGCTAGTGAGAATTCGTTTGCACTGGTTGCCGCTGGAGACTACAGCGGAAGAGGTTGGCCAAGCGATGTCAAATTATGGAGTGATGGTCAGCTACAAATATGAGTGCCACGCAATTGGGGGACTGAGGCACTGCCGCACAGGAGTGCACTGCATCACCTTAAGGTTGAAAGAATCACTCCTCTTCGAAGAGGTCCCAGATATTGTTGGCATCAAGGCTGTTCCAGTGCTGCTAGTGATCGCGGACCGAGCACCTCGTTGTTTAAATTGTGGAATCAGGGGGCACGTTCGAAAATCTTGCCAGAAAGTGTACTGCAGGTCGTGCCAAGAGGCAATGCCAAGAGATGCCCCGTGTCGGCACCTTCAGCGTGATGTGGGACGTCCTAAGCCTTCGTGTAACAGATCAAACAGGAGTGATGAAGAGAGGGTGGTGAATGGCATGGACGCGCCAGTTCAGGTGGCTCAGAGTGAAGTTACAGGTGTCACAAGTGCCACGGATGTGAGCCAGACGAATGGGTGCCAAAGCCAAGAGGAGTGGTCCGTTCAGGTTAAACGCCAAAGATCGAAGAAGCGCCTCGATTGGCTATCTCCCCCAGAGCGCAAGAGTTGTCCGTCTCCGGCCAAGACAAGGCAATTCTACAGGGTGGTGCGGAGGATGTGGTGGAGGATGCGGCAAAGTGTGATGTGTTAATGTGTGCCGGTAGCCCAATGGCTGAAAGTGTGGTGCTCCCACTGTCTCAGGAGATAATTGGTGCAGGGTGCCTTGCAATTCAGGCAGGGCCTATGACTTCGACCTCGTCCCAACCGGTGGTGTCGCCAGAAGTGGTCGTGGAGGCTCATATGGCAGAGTCCACGGTGGAAGTAGAGACTGACTGGGGTGGTGCACCCGGGGAGCTGGTTGAAATGGAGTTGGAGTCAAACATGTGCAGCATGGGTGATAAGGGTGGGAAAGTAGAGTTGAAATTGGGTTAAGCATTAATTCAACACCTGCTCATGGAATGTGTGGGGAGCCGCCAACAAATTCGAGGAAATTTCAGTCTTGTGTAGGGACGTTGAAATTTTGGGGAGTTGAGTCTAAATGTGTGTGGGGGGGGGCCCTGGTGGGAGGTTGCACGACACTTGCAGAGCCACCTGGTTCGGGTATTCGGGTGTTCGTCAGAGACACGGTCCCCATTTTGTTGTTTCCCCACCAAACCTGTCCGGGGGTGAATTCATGCATTTTTTTGGTCTGGTGGGAGGGGCCGAGGGGAGGGCGGGAAGCCAGGGGGTGGATTGCAGTAGGTTTTGTCCATGTCACTGAGCGCATCACTGGGCTGGCGTGGCTGGACTCGCTTCCTAGGCCACTAATTCTGGGCGGTGACTTTAATGCACATCACTGGCTCTGGGGTAACAAGAGGTGTGACAGCACGGGGAGGGTGATTGCGGAGTCGTTGGATAGGCAGCAGCTAGAGGTTGTGCAGGATGGCACCACGACCTTCGTCAGGAGGTATGGAGAGGTGCTGCAAGAGTCGGTTCTAGAGTTTTTCCTGTGTACTGAAAGGTTGGGGTATCATTTTGCCTTTCACGTATCAGGGGACCTACTTCCCCATAACCCTTTACCAGCGTGCGGTAGATTGTCCTATAGTAGGTGGGAGAAGAGCCCGCCCGGTTGTATCGGCGGGTAATTTTGCCCCTTGGGTTGCCCGCTGGGTTAACAGAGGGGGAGGGAGCAGGAGAGTCCCTCCTCGGAGGAAGGGAAAAGTAAATCCGCCCTGGTGGATGGAGGTGTGCATGAGAGCGGTTTGTGACCGGATGCGGGCTTGGCAGCGCTTCAAGCATCACTCCTCAACTGAGAGATGGTTTGTGTTTGTAGGTGTCTCAGCTGAAACACGGTTCATCTTGAGGCATGAGAAGCAGTCCTTCGGAGCGCGTCTGTGTGAGAGGATCACGGCAGGGGTCTCTCCATCTGCAGTCTGGGGTCTTGTACGGCCACAGGACCCATGCAGCTCGGTGACATGGGTCCACGACCAAGCAGGGGGTGTTCTGGAAGGGGGTGCTATGGCTGAGGCCTTCAACTGTAATTTCTCGTTGATTTATGACTCCCCTAAAGGGCCCGCTCCCCCACTCCGGCAATGGTCTGGCTTCCCGGAGCCGGATGTCCCCCACACTCTAACGGAGCTGAAGGCCGCTCTTGAGGTCTGTAGAGCCGATGGGGCCCCAGGGACGGATGGGATAACCTACAGGCAGCTTCAGGATCTGAGGGAGGATGGCTTAAAGGAGTTACTCACTGTGTTTCAGGGGTGCTTTGAGGAAGGGACGGCCCAGAGTCGTGGCTATTCTCCATCATTGCGCCAGTCCTGGGCAAGGGGAAGCCAAGAATGCAGGTCACGAGTTACAGGCCAATAGCCCTACTCTCCTATGCTAGAAAACTTAACGAGTGTATCTTCTTTGAGAGGCTGAATAGTGTGCTGGAAGATGCAGGGAAATCATACCATGCCCAATTCGGCTTCTGGAAACGGAGGGGCGCACAGGATGCCATGTTCTACTTGGAGTCCGGGATCAAGGAAGCATGGGCAGAACGTAAAGTGGCTGTTGTCGCGTTCCTAGATATCAAGGCCGTGTACGACTTGGTTGACATTGCCTGGGTCAAGCCAGCCCTGCAGTCAATGAGGGTCAGCGAGACGCTGGGTGAGGCTATTCTCTCGCTTCTGGGTGCCCGGAAGTTTGCCACGAGAGTGGGAGGCTACTGGTCTGGTATCAGGAATACGTGCAGTGGGCTGCAGCAGGGCAGCTGTCTAAGCCCAACTCTCTTTGCGGTGGCGATCAACGCTGTCCTCTGTGAACTGAGCCTCTATGACTGCATTGTGACGTATACGGATGACGTTGCAGTTTGGGTAGTTGGGACTGACGTGAGCCATCTTCTGGCGTCGCTCGAGGGAATTATTGCTAGGGTTGTCACCCTTCTTGCGGAGCGTGGCTTGTCTCTGCACCGAAAATGGAGCTGATGATTTTCTGCTGAGGGCATAGGCTGGATGGCATTATTGGGGTAGGGGGTACGGTTGTGAGGGCTGCCACCAATGTGCGGTACCTGGGTTATATGTTGGACCCGCAACTGTCCTGGCTATTGGATGTGGGTTGGGTAAGGGAGAGAATTGTGGCTCGGCATGGGGTCCTCAAGTCGCTGGCATCTAATAAGTCGGTGGCAAAGAGGGCGGTCATAATGTCACTTTACAGGGTGTACATTCGGTCTTGTGCAGATTTCCACCTACCCTTTCTGCTGGCCTCGAAAGAGGCCATGCAGAGGGTGAAGGTGGCCCTTAACGGCTGCCTACGGACGGCGACAGGCTGCCTACCGTCGACGCCGGTGCCAGCACTGCACATAGAGGCAGGGGAGGTACCGCTTCGACTCAGGGCCAGAGAGGTGTTGGTTGCCCTGTGTCTCAGAGCGATTGCCAGGGGTGGCACAGATCCGGTGGCAAGACGTTTGGTTTATTACACCTCGTTGAGCCCGTGGAACCATAGGGAATTTGGGGCTCTTGGGATGGGTGCCACTCTACTGCAGCAGCGTGTTCTGGGTGTCTTCCCAGCCCCTAGGCTGGTGGGTGGTGGGCACCCATGGTGCTGGTGTGATGAGGTACTGCCGCTCTTGGCCTGTTCTGAGAGCGTGGGTCTGGTGATGACTGGGTTGACATGTACTGTGACGCATCGTTTTTCGACGGGATTTGGGAGGGAGGAGCAGGTGTTTGCGTCACAGAGCTTCGTCAAGAATACAGCTACTTCCTCAAGTGCCTTACTTCGGCCTTCATCGGGGAACTGGTGGCTCTGGCAATACCGCTAGATGTCGGGTTGGACCTGCAACTCAGACAGTTTCGGGCCTTCTCGGACTCTGCGGCTAGCATACGCTTTCTGCATTCGGCTTTCCGGCGGCATGACGTCTGTCACCCACTTGTGGTTGAAATTGGCCTGAAGCTTCTGAGTGCCGTACAGCGGGGAATCAGAGTAGAGGTGCGGTGAGTGGCGGGACACAGTGGTTGCTACGGGAATGAGCTAGCGGATGGGTTGGCAAGGAAGGGGTTTGAAGGAAGGATTAATACTGTGGTGTTTCCAGTCACGCCCAAGGACTTCCAGCCAGTCCTAAAGTGGCAGGATGAGTGGGATAGCAGTACGGTGGGCGGGTGCTCTACGTTGTTTTGCCTAGGAGGGACGCGGCTCTGCTGTCTACAGTCAGGACGGGGCATGTCCTGCTACGGGCCCATAAGTTCCGTCTGGGCATGGGCCCTACCCCAAACTGTAGGTGTGGTACGGAAGCTGAGACCGTCGTACATTTCTCTTGGTGTGTCACCTCTGGGCAGCCTACCGGGCCATTTGTTGGTGAACTGGAATGCGGACCTGAAGGAAATTCTTGGCACCTCCTCGCACGAGGCAAGAGTAGTTACTACCTTGCGGCGGGTTGTGAAGTTTTGCAGGGAGACAAGGAGGATTCGATAGGCTCAGTTCGGGTTGGTTGCTGGGTGAGACAGGTGGGGTACGTGGAATTACAATTAGTAACCAGTATGAACTCTGGTATATCGTTGTTCAAGGGGTGTACTCTGTTGTTCTGAATTTCTTGCATAGGTTAAGTATAGGTTAAGTTTTAGAATGGAGAGTGTAGCGTGTGGGCTCGTAGTCTCCGGTAAGTGAAATTAATAAATAAATAAAATAGATGCAACGATGGTTGGGTGCCGGGAAACTAACATTGTCGTTGTTTCAGTTAGCTAGCTCGTTGTGGAGAACCAAAATTAAATGGTCTTGATTTTTCCTTAAATCTTCAAGTTTTAAACGTAGGGTGCGAAATCTTAAATTTTGACGGCCTCAAAATTGGGTGGCCGACATGACTGAGTGACTTCTTTACTTTTTCAATGCGGGCTTCGGGAAGCCAGTTGAATTGTTTCCGTGATTATTGCCACGATACTAAAACAATCCAGAATCAAATACTCATCCAGATGACGCATGCTAAATCCAGAAATACGCTAATGTGTTGCCATCATAATAATCATGGGACAAACCTTCGACGGGACCTAAACATAGGTATCCATTTCTAATGTTCCGTTTTTTCTAAAACAAAAATCGGTCGACAGTGGACACATATAAAATGTAAGCGAAAAACGCCAACAAATTAACTGAGCGAAAAACGGCTTCGCCGTTTAGAAAAAAAACATTAGAGCTCGTATCCCCATGCTCACAGCCCTGAAGGTACACGAATAAAAACGGATTAGAGTTCACTCGAATGCAACGAACTATAATTTGAACTCCAATTCGCAAAACGTGAACCCACAAACACACACAACAAAATGGAAGCCAACAAAATAGACGCCATAAACAGCAAAACGCTGCAAAATTGAAAGATAAAAATGCATACACAAAATGAACAAGTAATTACTCAAACGAACTAGAAATAGCCACCTCAAACAACCTTCAAACACAAAAACAGGCAAAAAACTGCCTTAACTAGGAGTCTGCTTCTTTCACAAATTATAAATGCACTCAAAATACACATATACCCACTCACACGAAACAGACTTAATATACGAAACAACAAACACAGACAAATATAAAAAAGTCTGTTTAATACACAAATTACGCGTGCACACCTGAACACCGAAACATTAAACTTTTCAAACATAAACTGGGATTTTGTTTCTGACATAACCATTGATCAAAAACAGTCTTTGTTCCCTGGTACTGGAGTTCAAACTATAGTTCGTTGCGTTCAAGTGAACTATAATCCGTTTTTATTTGTGTACCTTCAGGGCTGTGAGTATGGGGATACGAGCTCTAATGTTTTTTTTTTTTATAAACGGCGAAACCTTTTTTGCTCAGTTATATATATATAACGTGGCTGCGGGCCGAGGCTTGGGGTAATAAAACAATCAATCAACCCTCATTTAATCTGCTCATTAAGCCAAATATATATATATATATGCCTCGGTCCGCAGCCACGCGCTTGGCTACAGAAGGTATGGAACAAGGATCATTAGTCAGTTCAAGGGAGTAGGCCCACAAACACCCGTACCCGAACCCGGGGGAAGGCTGCTATCTAAACCCTAAACTCTTAACCCTAAACCCTTAAACCTGACTTGACAACAAAACTAGCCACAGTCCGTAGTCTCACACTGATCATAATGAGGAATGAATAGTGTGTTTATTGGGGCCAAGACCTGAGATCATGCGCCCACCCTAAAACCTAACACAAAACTCAAAACAATTACTTCTGAACAGAACGCAACAAGACATTAACATAACATTTTCATATAGCCAGAACATTACCATAACATTAATATAACATTAACATATAGCCAGAACATAACACTGTCTCCGCTTGTAGGCACATTGAATTTTAATGAGTATTTCCAGAGTATCTTAATGAGGTATGATTTGATTTGATTTGATTTATTACACTAAGCCTCGGCCTCGGTTTGTTGATTAAACAAAGCTTCAATAATGCTTGGTAATGCCAGTTAATCAGCTGTACCCTGGAACAAGCACCAAGAGGGCGGCCGGGTTCATTGTTGGCACTGTAGCAAAGAAGATGAGTGTGCTAAGGTAGAGGCTGAAATAGGTTAGCAGCAGTTCAACGTCTGCTCTCCAAATTCGAGTAGATTTTAGTTTTGAGTAAGGACTTAAAAATGTAAAGTTGAATGAGTGATGTCAGATCCATAGGCTGAGAAAATGACCAACTGAATAAGTTCTATGGCATAAGGGTTAGAGGGTATTAAAGTGCTGTTTTGACTTTAGTGTTGTTGTTTAGTGGTCTGGTCTATGTTCAGTTGTACAACGGTGCAGTTGACTGGTCAGGTTTAGTTGTTTTTATATTTAGTATTACATTGAGCGTGTGACGGAAGGCCGGTAAGCTGTAGTAGTGTATATATAATAAATAAAGAAAGAAAAAGGGCGAATGGCCGACAATGAGGCGGATATGCCTTCTAACAATTCGAAACAAACACAATATTGCTTTAGTAATGCTCACTATTAGAGCCTCATTTTCTGTGTTTTCGTGCATTCAGTTTGCCTTGTATGAGTTTTCTGTAGTTGGGAGTGCATGGCTTTGGGCCCAGGCTCCCTGAAATAAAACAACTCAACTCACTACTAGAGGCGAGTTGCACTCTATCAGTAGAGCTGCAACCGGTCTAGTTGCCATGCACCCAATAACGACGCGAAGGCATTTGTCCAAGACAACCTGCACATTCTCGGTCAGTTGCTTCAATTCAGCCAAGAACGGCAGATGAAAGGCAGCACAAGACCTGATACACACCTTCTAAAAATTCTCCACAACCTTACTTTTGGCAACCAGGCTGTTAGAAGCAACAGATTTCAAAATGCGTAGGTGAACGGATACATTTCCTAATAGCAGTGAGTTCACCTTGCCAAGACAGAGTTGAGTCCAGTCTCACACCCAGATACCTGACAGTGCCACACAAGAGAACCACGGTAGACCCTACTTCAACGAAGATGCAATCGCCGGCCCCTCGGCCCCTTGATTAGGACTACAAGGCTAAATACCAGAGGAAAATAATTCCTGGTAACTGCATTTTCGAGGTCTGACTTACAGTCACAGTAATTCGAATTAGAATGCAGAGATGGAATGCGTCATGGCTCACCGGATCATTTTGGGCCACTTAGGTAAGAATTTCCGTGTGGGTCACTGGGTGATGGTTAATGTTAGAACCGTATTTTGACCCACTGACCCACATTTTTTCATGTCCTTCCGAGGAGTCGTATAGCTGTAGTTGTAGCGTTGCACTCTCTTGCAGGCCAGACTAAGGCTAGAGATGGGTGCAAAGCGTCAGTGTGTTGGCAAGCCTTTCCCAGTAGGTGTAAGCCAGTGGTTGATTTCTGCTACTTGACTTAGCAACATAATTGATAAACGGTAAAAAAAAAACCTAATCATAATCTATTATCAATAGGGTGTTGGCTGAAAGGAGACGAATTTTCTAATATTTGCAGTGTTTCTGTTTTTGGTGGTTGCAGTGGTTTGAGGACAGCAGTAAGGTTTCACGTGGACTTCCATTTCAGTATCTGAAACTTTTCTGGAAGGCTTATTCGTGTTCCTTTGCTATTTTGACTTTGGTTCAATTAAACTATACCATATTTCCATATTTCTTCATCCACTTCAGCTAGATTTCTATTTTAGACGTTTTTATCACTTTTGGGGGAAGGAAAGCTAAGCAATTAGTTCTATTACCCACCCCTCCCACCCCCCCCCCCTACATCCTACCTCAGCTGCTGCATAATTCTCCATTTATAAGTCTCCTCACTAAACCTTAATTGCGATTGCCTATACGAAGCCATTTTAGTGCAAACAGTATTATCTGAACAGGGCAGTTGGTTTCAATTTTTGCTAATTTCGTGTAGTTTGGCGAAACCAGCGGTAGTATTGAAGGCAGATGCCATAGATGCGTGAGAGGATGTTTCCTGAAGACTTCTGCAAAATAAATTTTAAGGTAACACTATGAACAAACCAAAATTTCTAGTTTGAAAGCTGGAAGAATCGTGCGACTGTTAGTAGGAGTCAGCAGGTGGTGGCCTGCAAGTCTAGGAGACTTACTTTCGTGACCTTGTATCCTTTTCGTTCCAAATTTCTGAATTCCGATTGCTTTTTCCATTCTAGATCTGGTAGGAATAGCACATTTCGGTTATTTTTTTTTAGTCACTCTTTGGCGTAATAGGTTTAGCAAAAACCGGCCTAATAGGCCTATGTTTCAAAAAAACTTATGTCTGGCCAGGAGCAAATAAAGATTTTCCATAGTAAAGAGGATAGTTACATAAAATTAAGCTTAGGTCCTAGTGAATGCTGGAAGTGAAGTCCTATTTGTACTGGTGAGGAATTTTTAACGAGAATGGAATTCATACCAAAATCGCGCTGTAAGATGTGTTAAATGGTGCATCAAATTGAGGAAGCTGTGATGCTGGCTTGGGTCTAGGGAGTGAGACAATTTTTATTTGTGCCTATTTCCTATGATTCGTAAAATCGATGTGTAATCAAGTGATGCATCAAATTCGAGCATATTGAATCAGAGTTCGTTCTTGTGGTACTTTATATACTCCTGGTGCCATAGTTTTAAAGTAGTTTTTCTTGGCGAGTTAAGTAATGAGCAAAAAAAAATGTATTAATGAATACATTATTATCCCAAACTAACGATGAATACATTATTATCCCAACCTGACGAGAAATAATTTAAGCTCGTAATGTAATATTGTGTTCATAATATAAAAACGGAAACTTTTATAAACCAAAATCAATAAATGGTTTTAGTTCTACGGATGGTGGCGATTTCATTCGTACACTTTATACAAACACAGGTTGTTACGGATAGGCTTTAATACTGCAGACCACCCATTTAAACCCAAGATTCAATTTCTTTTTAAGACTTTGAACGTTTTATTGTAATCGGTATTGTCCATCGTTCGTTTTCATTTACTCCAGTCGGTAAGTAGAACCAGCTAAGAATATTTCAAAACGTTAATAAGAGCTTATTATTCAGTATCACAGTTAGAGAATGGTTTTATTTTCATGCTTGCTTTTATTTCACAAACGAAATTTAGCTAACGGAAAGCATAAAACATTAGCAATGATTTCTGATAGAGTAACTTTCCGGTGTATTGGCTGGAGGCTATAAATTACATTGGAGACACAACGGCTAAGCATTTCGAGCTTACATAGGATTAATTCTTTATTCAGGATGCCAGGTTTGAGCAGATGTCAGAACGAACAGCTATCCAAACACATAGTATTTTGTATCTTTGAACATTTACACACTAGATGTATTCCCTTTCCTTCCCTCCCCTTCCTATACTTGGTCGATAGGTGGACTCTCCCATCCTTCCGGCCCTCTGCTATCTCTATCACTAGAGGTATGGCTGAATGGCTAGATAGTAGGATATGGGGAAACAGAGATAGAGGAAACAGCTGGACTCTCTCTTAATTCCTTGTTCTTCAGATGCTACAGAAAAATAAATATTCTGCTTAGGCTACCAAAAGGCTGTAAATGAACCAGCTGTCCGAAGCTATTTGATTCGGCCAAATGCTAGAATACCTTGAAGCAACTATAGTTCATCACTCCTTGTTCATCAAGAGCAACAGATAGAAAATATTCTGCTTACCAAACATATTATGCGAATTTTTTTTTATCGGCTCACCAAACGTAGCTCACTCGACATTCACATACGACGTTGGGGCTCCAGCGAATAAGCTGTACATCTTACCCACTGAATGTTCCGTTGAGGTTGTTTTGGCCCCAAGTTTGCTAACTATGTTGATAAACAGTCCCTCTATAGTCATTTAAGGATAAACAGACTGAAAGTTAGATGGGGTCGAGAAATGTAAAATAAATACGGATACAAACTTACTTACGTTGCCTTTTAGCCTTAAATGTCAGAATGCGTGAGCGGGAAATTGAACCCACGATCTTTGATACTAAAGGCCAAAGTACCACCGCTAAGCCATGCTGACATATGTATATATGCATGTACACACACACACATATATATGTGCGTGTTAAATACTGTCTATGGATTTTCTTTTTAAACGTCATGACAGTTTGGCTTAGTGGTAGGACTTCTAGTGCAGGTAGTATGATGCTAAAATCAGCCTAAACCTGCAAACTCGGTACAGTGGTAGTTTGTACCAAGGTGAGTAAATTTAAGATTGAGTCAAGGAAACAAGGCGATTTCGGCCGTTGAGGAGCCCTAGACCCTCCACCCCAAATAAAATTGACATAATCCGTAAATTTTGTGATAAAAGCTTCAAATTTGGTACACTGGTATATTTTACCAAGTTGAGTAAATTTAGTCGAGGACTAAATTTTTCTTGGGTTTTGTTGTTCTGTAACAAAATGAACTAAAATAGGCGAATGTATGATACTATTAGTAAGGTTGCGAGACGGTTGAATTGTTCACTTTATGTGAAAAGCATGAAATTTGTTATGGATGCACATGAAGGGTCTGGAAAACAAGCACTATGATAGCAAGTTCAAAATTCCTCCGGGAGGGGGGTGATTTACTATCAAGAAAACGGTTTTTTTGGCTGTAACTCTTTAACAATCAAGAAATCAAAGCATAATGTGAAACAAAAACGTTCAGCACACAATTCTGTATAAGAAAGTTGATATACATCTTTTGGAGAAAGCAACAATTTTTCTAATAGCATGAAGTGGAACTGCTTAGGATATTCTGAAAGGTGGGATTTTTTTTTCCAGCAGTGCTAACAGAAATTGTTTAGCTTATAAAGGAACCGTTATAAGCCCGTTTAAAGGTGTATCTGTAATTGGTGTCATGGGCAGTTTCAATTTCAAAGTGCCATTGTATTTATTTGTATTTGTATCCGAGCCAAACAATTTCGGTTAGGATTCGTGGAAAGACTAGATCCCCATCTTTCAGAATTCCTAAGCATGTCCACTTCGGATTATTAGAGGGATTGCAAGACCACTTTGAAGTCGACAATCACCTTACGCTTTAGATGCTCCGCCATTACCTCTTCACCTGTAAATGGACACATAACGCTCCCTATCTAAGGAAAACAATTTCGGTTAGGCTTTATGGAAAGAATAGAAGCCCTGCCTCTCAGAAAATCCTAAGCATGTTCATTTCGGGCTATTAGAAAGCTCGCAAGAGTACTTTAAAATCGAAGGTCACTATAACAAGCAATTGAACAAAGGAGCACTCTTGTAAATTAAGGTAGGTAAACTTTAATAAGATTTTGCGGTTCGATGGTTGCTTTTGTCTAAAAAATGTCCAAATTGTGTGCTGGACATTTTTGGTTCACATTGTGATTTTGATTTGTTGACGGTTAAGCATTTAGTTTTGTTAGTTTTACTGCACAACAGAGCCTGCTCGACTTAATTTACTCAACTAGGTAAAATACACCAATGTACCAAATTTCAAGGTTTTATCACAAAAAGTACGGATATTGGCAATTTTGTATGGGGGAGGGGAGGGGGGAGGCTGGCTCTCCCAAGGCCGAAATCGCGATGTCTACTCAACTCAAATTACTTAACTTGGTACAAGTTACCACCGTACCCAATTTCATGCTTTTATCACAAAACGCAGGTTCCTACATAAGAACTACCTGTATTCAGCCTTTGGTTTCAATGATTGTGGGTTAAATTCCCTCACACGTACGTATGTATTCGTGTTTATGTAATCATTTAAAGCAGAACTCTAGATAGGCTGTGAGACACTTAGGAGGAAGCCAGCTATTAAGCGGTGTGGTGTTTTTCCTTTCACAGCCAAGTGTGATGTTAGGTATGCATGTCAGAACTGATGGGAACTTCCACCAAGCATTCTTTGGGCTTTGTCCTCCCGGGCAAAGGCAATTGGTACACTGAAATTGAAAATAACACTTGAGAGAAATGTTCTTTATTGTGGGAACTAAGTGAAATACATACTTGTAAAAGAATGAACATCATTATTTTTCTTTCGAAAATGTACATTTTTTTTTAATATTGAATATATTTCAGAAAACACCTGAATATTGTAAGCAGAACAAAAACTTCTGAAACCATACGAAAGTAAGTGCAGATTTTCTTTTTCTGGGAAGCTGCGTTGGTGACTGCAGTTAACAATTGATTACAATAGGGGAAATCCACTAGTGTTGGTGTTTTTGCTGTCACCATACTTATCTTTGCGGGCTTTCATCGTAATTGCAATGCCGATTAACATAATCGTACAGGAGAAACTGAAAATATTCAACTAAATCG
>JAHWFP010037004.1:0-15237 GCA_023313725.1 Lithobius niger
CCCCCCCCCCCCCCCAACTCCCTCCCTTCAGCCCCCTACAATCCTCCCATTCTATCCGTATCCCAATCCTCCCCAATCTCAACTCCCATCCCGGATGAGCTGCAAGACAAACGAAGACCATGATTTCTGTCCAATTAGGCCCTGGCACCTTAGCTGGAGCTATCTGGTATTGAGACAGACATCAATGTTCATTGTGCTTACACCAACTTTTAACTCTTGCTCGTTCGAAACTTTTCTTTTTCTTCAGTCTCCAGCTGCGTTTTTGTCTAATCAATCAATTAAGTTCGGAACTTTCATTACTGATAACTTTTTTACTGTGACGTTTTCGAAAACATACTCATTTGTGAGGAACTGCACAAATGCGTGAAAATAACGTGAAGAATATCACAAATGATGTCGTGAATTGCGGAGTCATGGTAATACGTGGTAAGTTTGGATTCTGCATTGTTATTTGTAGCTCTTTAGCTACATCACCTGTATTCATCTCCTGTGGGTCTTTAGCCACGTCTGCTTGGTATGAGCTGTCACCCCTTCGCCCCCCCCCCCCAACCCCATGCTACGTTTCGTACTGGTTACTAGGTTGGAATGAAAAAATAAAATTTTTAAAATTCAGATTGTCACATGAGGAAAAGTTGTTTTTTAGCATCATTACGACAACGCACAAAATTTCATCCCTCTGACGTCATGTCATGCCACAAAGGTTTTCAACTTTAACCATTGTACATCAATGGGCAGAATGACGAAAAAGGCAAAAAAATGATGATTTAATTGGTTTAAAATTTAGTTTTAACTTTATGTTATTTGATGTTCTCAGAAACAATGTCAACAATGCTGCAATGATAAGGAATTGTACTTTGGTCCAAAACTAGAGGTATAATTTAACATCAAAGATTGGCCAAAACAACCATTTCTACTTATTTTGGCCCAAAACTTAATTATCATTATTCTGAAAAAAAAAAATCTTTGAAATTGTGGTTGCCGTTTATGGTTTCTGATGTTGTCAAACAAGGTAATGTTAAAATTAAATTTCAAACCAATGAAATAATAATTTTTGCCTTTATCGCTGTTCTGCTCACTGACGTACAATGCCTGGCCAGCGGAAAACCGTGCTTTTCTGCTGGATTCCGGGCCATGTTGGGATAGCAGGGAATGAACAAGCTGATTCTGCTGCGAAAGGGGCCCTTTCTGGCCCTCTCGGTAGGGATCTCAGCCTTGTTCCCTCAGATGCCTTTCCAACTCTGCGTCTGAGGTTACACGCTTTTTGACAAACCTTGTGGGACAGACAGGACGGTAATAAGTTACGGGCCATTAAAGGCACTGTCGAGGAGTGGCACTCGGCGTGTCGCCGCAGTCGTCGTGAGGAGGTTGTGTTGGCCCGTTTGCGAATTGGTCACACCCGACTTACTCACTGTTTCCTTTTGCGGGGGGTTGACCCTCCTGAATGTTCTTGGTGTCGACGGCCACTTACGGTCTGGCACTTACTTGTTGATTGCCGCCATCTTGATGGTGTTCGTCGTCGGTTCCATCTTCCGCATGACATTGCGCGTCAGTTGGGCGATAAGTCTGTCCTCCTGTCCGGTGTTTTTCATTTTTTGCAGGAGGTACAGATGTATGACAAGATTTATATTAGGGGTTTGAATAACATCTCTGTAATGTGTGGTGCAGTGGCAACCCGGACCACTGCACTGTGACTGAGGTTGGCGCTAATGACCAAGTTGTCGAAGCGCCATTAAGCCTCAATCCCCCCCCCCTGACGTACAATGCTAAACTTGAAGGCCCTTTGCGGCTCCTCAAGACAAGACCTGAGAATAATGAAATTTAGCTCATACTGGTGCTAAAGGCAACATTTCCGTACCACCACACTTCGAATTTCGAAAATTTTATTTTTTCATTCCACCCTACTGGTTACACGTCGGAGCTTTCTGCTGTGTACTGGTTTGTTGGCCAAAATGAGGGCACACTACAAGAGTTGCCCGTCCTTTTTATAGCCCTCCTTCCTAAGTACTGAAAAAGTGATGTATAAGGGGCACTTTGAGGAGTATATAGATAATATACAGATTGCAGGATTAGGCGTGAAACCCAGAGCGGGGTTTAGCCGATTTCAGTGCAAACTCATCTCATTACACCTTCCCCAGTAGCCCAGCAATTTGGATCAGGGCAGCCGAAATTAAAACCTATATAATGTACTCAAATTGCTACACTCCTCCCTCCCTTCCTCCCTCCCCTGTAGCAGAATAAGAGCAACGCACGACGCTACGTCGCAGTACGGCTGGTAGTGTAGCAGTACGATTTCTCCTACACTTTCTCTTTCCTGGTCTTCGTTTTGAGATAATTTCGCCAAAAATTGACCGATTTTGACGTTCAAATACACCATTTTAACCGTTTTTTCAAGAGCTTTCGAATGGTGCTATTGTCATGACGATAGGTTTGGTCGTTCTCAAGTTATTTAGCAAAAACAACCTACAAAGGTCTAGAAAGAAAAGGTCTTGCAAGAAAATTGTTCATGAACCCAAATGGGCCTCACTCAAAATTGTGCACAATGCAAAATTCCACCTTCACACCCTTCCTGCCACCTGCAGACACTTCCCTCTTCCCGCAGACCGTTTTTAGTTTGCAAAAAGCTTGTCGCAGACCGGCTGTAAATATTCTTCTTCTGGGCCTCCCTCCCCCTCCCCGGTCGATATCTAATAACTGATTGCGGCCAAACGAAAAGTATACGACAACTGTAAAGAAACTGCACCATTCCGTGTTGCTTTGAAACCACAAACAGTCAGTCTGGTTTAGCCTTACCATGCGATACGCGTTACTAAAATCGGGAGAGGATCTGTGTGTGTGTGTGGACGTTTTAAATTTGAATACTTTCTAATAATTACCCTGAGATCCAAAAAGACTAACGCAGCCAAAAATTAAAATTATTTATGCTAATAGATCGGAGAAAAAGAATTATAAGACACTGGCCTAAAATTATATAAACTGAGATGTTAAAATACGCAACTCGGACGGAATACGTCGAGCTTCCCTGCTGGGATAAGTTCACTACGTGTCAAAAGCCGCTACGATTTATGCGAAGGCAAACCAAGCAGTGCTACACAAAAATACAAACAACGTTTCGAAAATTTTCAATTTTCGTCATCAGGTTAGCAATAAAATTAAAGCATACATACACCACTTGTACAAAACCACTAAGTACCAGATAATAAATTACTAAAAGAATATTTTCCTGTAATTAAAACACTTAAACTCGACTCTTTTGCCAAGCATATTGTGAAACCCCCATAACGAATGCATCGCACCTTTCAAACACGTGGCCCTGATTTGCATACACCTTGCCTCGCGACTTGGTTTTCCAACGGAGCAGGTGGGTCGTTGCTTTTCGGCTGCCATTTCTGCCTCTTTTGAGGGGAGAAATTGGTGGTTTTTATCCGTTTTAAATGACTGTTTTATGCTTTTAATGTATGATGACTTAGTGGCTTTTGCCATGCTTTAATTTTGTTGCTAACCTTGTTGCAACGTTGTTTGTATTATTATGTAGCACTGCTTGGCTTGCCTTCACATAATCTGTTACCGTGCTTTTTTACTCCATAGTAGTGTGTAGTACCATACACATAATACGCCGGCAACAGCAACTTATAGCAAAAACTACACAGGCCCAAAACTACAGCCAACGCGAAGCAAAGAAAGAGGACGAGCGAGTTCATTCTTTGGGCGGTAGTAAAGAAAACATAAGCCTTCAAAGAGAACATATTCATAAAGTCTATTCGTCTGTTCCACATTATGTTTGCAAAAAACTGACTGTATGAAGTCAGTTTCCTTCAACTGCGAGTGCAAAAACACGTCAATATACTAGTAGACTTTAACAGTAAACTGTGTAGAGTTTTCAAAGGCGATATCCACACGTTTTTGCACCCGTAGTGCAAGGAAACGCGACGTCATACAGTCAGTTTCCTGCAAACATAATGTGGAACAGACTATAGACTAAAACTTGATTTATTAGAACTGAGACTCTTATGTGTATAGTAATAGAGGAAGCCCGTGCCACGCACGGTTGGTCTTGGATGTACCGTTTGCAACACTGGTACGGTTTGGTTGTTCATGTGATGTACGTCCGTGTTTCACCGCATTAAGTTTTCTCACTCCTAATTTTGTGCATGCAGGCTAACAAACGCTTTTACCGAATGAAGTTTGTTCAATCCAATTTTGGAGCTGTATGATACCTGAAGCAAACCGCACTTATTGATGAAATGTCTCAATTTTAAACCTTGCTGGAAGTTTTAGACGTAGAAAGACGTCTTTTAATGGGACAGTAAAACTGTAACTACCAACGATACAAAGATATTATATACTTTGGGTGTGAAAGGTCTCAAGTTCAAAACCCGAACAGGCCCCCAAATTATGTAACTACCAACGAGACAAAGAGATTATATACTTTGGGTGTGAAAGGTCTCAAGTTCAAAACCCGGACAGGACCCCAAATTATGTAACTACCAACGAGACAAACAAATTTTTACTTTAGGTGTCCCACGTTCAAAACCCGGACAGGCCCCCAAATTATGTAACTACTTACTACTTACTTTGGGTGTGAAAGGTCTCAAGTTCAAAACCCGGACAGGCCCCCAAATTATGTAACTATCAACGAGACAAACAAATTCTTACTTTTGGTGTAAGAGGTCACAGGTTCAAAACCCGTACAGGCCCCCAAATTATGCAACTATATACCAACGAGACAAACAAATTCTTACTTTTGGTGTGAGAGGTTCCGGATAGGTTCCCAAAATATGTACTACCCACGAGACAAACATTCAAGTTTTCACCCAGATCCAGCTTGCCTCTACTGCACATCTAGGGGACTACGTGACGAGTGTCACATATTAGATACAGTAAGCCTGGGTTGACTGCTCCGGGCCTAGTAGAATCGAGGGTTCGAATTGTTAGGTCGATCCTCCAAACACCAACTGAAAACTGAGTCCAGAATCGCTGTATTTAAACGAGCTTAAAGAATAGATTCCCACCAAGGTATTAGGCTAGTGGTAACGGGCTGTGTGCATGTAACGTTTCCAACTAGTTAAGCAGTTAGTCTCGCTTCTGCGCGACCGGAACTTGGCTCCTAGAAGGGTTTACAGCTATCGGCCGAGTGCACTGGCTCTTCAATAATATAGCAAGGGTCACCACGAGTATTGGCTTCGTGGCTTGTGTTGTATTTCTTGCGACAGCCTGTTACAAATCCGCGGATTCACACTGGTAAATCGCCAGTCACCAATGGAGCCCACGCTAATTTTCAGAATAAGCTATAATAATTCCCACAGCCGCTGAAGAAGGCTGGAAATCTCACACTTCCTTGGCCGGTGGTGACTGAAGGACTTTGCAGTCACCAGACGAACTTCTTCAGGTTTCTATATAGGCCTAGTCGGCTATACCTGCCACCCACCACAACCGTCCTCTTACCCTAACAGAACACAAGAAAGGTTGCCGGGGGTTGTTTGCGAACTCTTTACCGCATTAGACGGTCGATAAAGGTTACGGAAAAAATTTGCTGCGTAAAATTAAAGCTGGACACACAAGACTGACAAAAGACCGGTGCTGAACATTTTTTTCGTAACTTGTATCGACCACCTCACTTTGTGTGTCGGCCTGTGTGTGTGTGTGACGAGTTCCTTTCCCATCTGCTTTCTTCTTGAATGGTGTGCAACGAGCTGGAAAAAAATTGGAAGAGGTAGAGAGGAGATGGACGACTGCTCTTTTTCGTTTTTTTTCATCAATATACTACATGAAGGACTGAAATACTAAGTGTTCAGATTTTTCTTTTTTTGCGCGAGGTGAATGAAAATTGAATTCCGTTGTACAAGTAAAGGGGGAAAACCAACCCAACAGCGAAAATCGTACACTGTTTTGGCTTGTTTTCCTCTTTCCGGTGTATAATTCAGAGATATTTAGGTATAGTCATCCTTTGTTCAGCCTTTGTTTTTTATTTGCTTGTCCATGGCGTATGGCCGCAAGCATTCTCGGTTGAATGGAGCCCTGGTAAATTAGGTTCCCGGGTTCAGTGAACCGTCTTTACGCCAGTGGACGAGTATAGCCGTATCGATGAAGGCGTTATGTCTGTGATCTGGAGATGGACTGCGTTGCCAGTTCTAATCGAGATCACGACACTTCCAGGATTCCCACCAACCTGAAAAACCTGGAAATCTCTTAGAGCTTTTAAACTACTTTTGAAATTAACTCAGGGAGAACTTGGGGAATTCTGATTTTTTACAAAAAAAACCTGGAAATCTCGGGAGGAAAAAATTAAGATATTAAATAATGTATTGCCCATCAAAAAGCTTCAGACTTTTCGACACAAAACTGGTAAAATGTGTGGAAAAAAATCCCTTCCTAAAATTATGGTAAATAGCCTGGAAAATGACTTCATCTACTCTGGAAAACCTGGAAAACTCAGGGAAATTGATTTCAGTCTTTTGGGTGGGAACTCTGCACTCCGCCGAAACGTAATTGCATAAAGATGGCGGTATAGGTATTTCCATAGATTAGAAAGTTAACTAGATGTACCGTCTCACCGCTTCCCGTCCTACGCGGACCTCTAGCGGAAGTTGCGGCTACTAATACCTCTGCTAATGGTTTGCTTTCGTGCTGCTTCGAAGGCAAAAGCATTAGCAAAGGTATTAGTAGCCGCAACTTCCGCTAGAGGTCCGCGTAGGATGGGAAGAAGTGAGACGGTATATCTAGTTAACTTTCTAATCTATGGTATTTCTTGTGCACGACTCGCCGTTAGGCTTGTCTTCCTCTCTCCTTTTTATAAATACAGGGTTCATACCGACCTGGACAGTCAGGGAAAATCGGGGATAGTTATAGGGATATGAAATACGGTCAGGGAAAAAATGGAAAATTTGGGAAAAGTCAGTGATAGTCAGGGATATTCCTTTTTAGAATTTCGAGTTTAGAATGGACCGTGTGGTCTCATACGTTCCACTCGCTTTGCTATTTACTACCTTCTTATCCTATTTTCTACATTGAAAAAAAATTGAGAAAATTTTCAGTAGCCATCCAGACGTAGTTATGATGCCAGGCCTGGATAGAACGAGCAGTTGACTTGTATGTAATTAAAAAGCGCAAGTGCAAGTGTTTTGGTCAGGGATATTTGAAGAAATAAATCGGGGATAGTCAGGGATATTCCTTTTCAGATGTGAGTATGAACCCTGAAATATATTATTGCGGGAAATATCAATTAGATGAAATCAGAAGCACAAGCATGCATTGGTTTCTAAAAAAAAAAAAGAAACACAAAGAATTAACACTCGATATTCCGTTCGCTAATTGCGCGAGATTCTTCAGGGGGCCTGTGAGGTTTTTTTTTTTTGGGGGGGGGGCGGAGGAACTGGAGAAAGCGCTGCAAGCTAACATAATTTTAAAAAATCTGCCTGAATGAAAACTTTACTGCAACTTAGAGATGCAACTTCCAAACGATTCACTTCAAGTAAAAAAAAAAATTCGTTAAAACAATTGGCTCCTGCAACTGGGTGGGGGAGGGGAGGGGTGGTTCGGGGTGGAGCACTATGAGCTTGCGTCTGAAGAAATCAGCGTGAATTTAAAATGTTTTCCTGCAAATTCGATATGGAATTTTCATTTGAAATTATTGAAATTTTTTTAGCATTTTTTTTAATACCTGTAGTGGGAGTCTCTCCGGGGATCCCCGGGTTGCCTGGCGGTCCAATCCGACACTGCGTCATAATAATGACATTCACACCAGGGGCGAATTGCTCGTCAAACACGAACGTCGAACATGATGCGATTTTGACGGAATCGTTGGCCACGTCGTGTACAAACATGGTAACGATTACGTCAAAATCGCGTCATGTTCGACGTTCGTGTTTGACGAGCAACTCCCTCTTGGAAGCACAATCTGATAGGCTGGACATCTGCTCAACTGTGTTTGGTCACTTGATTGTCTCATTGTGAACTGAGAGAAAAAATAAACAGCAGACAATTTTTCTTCAGAATTTTCACATGAAAAATGAAAATGTCATTATTGAATGTCATTATAACTACGTGAACGCACGCTGACTGTCACATACTTTGAACTACATTCTTGAGTGTTAATTCTTCATGTTTCGTTTGTGAAAAACCAATGTATCTATACCACGCGCCAAGGCTGTTTGCCGTGAAGCGCGCATCACGTGACTCGGCTAGACCATTCAGACTGTCAAAGAGCCGCTATTCTCTCTCTCCAGTGGCTGACGCACGATGACGTCACGGCAAACAGCCTTGGCTCGTGGTATAGTGCTTCACCTAATTGATAATTTACGGCAATTTGTGTTCATCTGTATTTAATCATTCGTTAAGCCTTTGTATTATTTTAGCTCCTTTGGTTTTAAGTTTGAATATTATTCCTTCATTTCCGAGCACTTTATAGAAAAATAGGTTGACAGAGGATTTTTTTCCCTAGCTTAAAATTCTCAGCCTTCATGGCAACGAAGCGATGCGTGTGACGTCACTAAAAACGACCGACTTTTCTTTTGCTGAATGAAAAATTCATTTGAAGACTACAAAGCCGCCTTAAGCTTTGTTTATTATTAAGCTCCACACGGCACAGAGCGGGTTCCTAGAAGAAAACTTTGTCTAAAAAAAAAAAGTACTGTAAAAAGTAACCAAAACAGATAAGGACTTAAAAAAAACATTTCCTCACGTTTTTGTCGGCAAAAATAAATTAAAGTTGAATCCTTATGAAATATTTATTAAAATTGATTTACATCTAAAAAGCTGTTGAATTTTCGGAAGAGGTTTATTTAGTGCTCCTCGCCACACCATTAAATTAAACACACGCAAAAAGTAATTGCTTGGATGAGTTTCGTAAGAAATTTTGGGTTATTTTTACTTTTTTCCCCATTTTGTTTTCCCGATTTCGAGCGTCTTCCTCTTTAATGTGTGGGCTTCTTTAATTAGTCTGTTTTCCGGATCACGTCGTTAAAGATGTGTACGTAGACAGAGTAAACGCAAAACATGGCACTGTAGTTGTCAATACGTAAAGATTACGGGCGCATACACACGCAGCGATACATTTTCCAATCTCACTGAGAGAATTTGATAGCAGATTAGATGGACGGCCCCAGAAGATGGGCGCTCTGGCACCAACCCTGTCTCGCTGGTGACCCCTGAAAGTAATAAAAGCACTACGGAGTCGTTTGAATAAAATAAAACCAGTACTTGCACAATAACTACATTTCGTGGACATCAGCACCCTGTTACAAAGAGCAAAATTTATGCTAAATAATAATAATAAATAATAATAATAATAATGTATTCCATCCAAAGATTCAGAATAAACAGATTTACAGGAAAGTCACGAGATTCAAAGTCTGTATATGACTGCAAAAAGATACTGAAAACAACGTATACATAACGCTGTTAGCATAAATATATAGATAATATCATAAATATATGGTACATAATTTAATAAGTAATATTGGAATTAGTAAACAATTGCATAAAATGCAAGACCTTGTTAAAATCCACTCTTTAATTAGTTTATTCATTTTTATTTTAGTTTTTATGTTTCTTAAGTCCACGGGTAATAAGTTAAAAGTGTGAGGCACAACGTAATGTTGACCTCTCTTGCCACAGCTGTTTCTCTAGAATGGGACTGTAAGCCATTTACTTTTTTTACGACTAGATCTGTTTTTTACTATTTTATGTCTAGACGCAAAATAGTTATTCTTTATTATTAAATCTTTGATAAATATTAAAAGGTTTCCAACTTTTTTTTGCCAAAGAGTGCTTTCACTGCTTTATTTTGAACTTTTTGCAAGTTACTCATGAGTCCGTCTGTAGTCAATCCGTAAATACAGCTGCCCTACATTATGACAGTTGATCCAGCTTTCAAAAAGACTTTTTTTTTTTTACCCGCCGAATTAAGGACATTTTGTAATTCATACAGCAATGGGACAGTTTTTCTAATTCGAGTCACGTATTATCTCAATGTGTTTAGCAAATTTTCAATTTCCATCGATAGTAATGCCGAGATATTTGCATTCAGTTACTTTAATTAACTTTAGGCAAGTGCATTCCCGTCCATTTATACATGAAGGATCGTGAAAAAAGATATTACTAGGTTCATGTTTCGTATGAGAGGTCAAAATTTGAATGTAACATGTTTTTTCGGTACTTAAGTACAGGTCATTGTATATGACCTAACCTAACCTAACCTAACCTAACCAATGGGTAATATTGTTAAAGTCCTTCTGTAAGTTTTCGGTTATTATGTATCGAAACCATGATAATATGATCAGCATATAGTGTTAGATAAGAATTCCACTTGAGGTATTGAAGATCATTTATATATAATAGAAACAAAAGCGGACCAAGAATAGAGCCTTGAGGTACTCCATACTCAGCTGGATACTCTTAGAAATAGTGTCGTTAATCCTTACACAACAAGTTCTATTCTAAGGTAATTAATTAATGTTCAAGATTTTACCACGTAGACCAATATTAAAGAGTTTCCTTGCCAGAATTTCCTTATTAATGGTATGAAAGGCTTTTTGAAGGTCAATTAGGATAATAATAATAATAATAATAATAATAATAATAATAATAATAATCTTTATTGCAATTACAGTTGACCTGCAATCCTCGAAGCTGTTATAATGACAGCTTGTGTAAGTTTCACTTACATCCTTTACTTATACAATTATTATTACCATTAAACATTTCGCAAGGTGATTTAGTTTTCAGCACTTATGTTCGCGCTTGCAGTACAATTATAATAATATACTAGCCGCATCTCTCGCTTTGCTCCCTCCATTGGCGTCGTCTCGCTTCTTTCTTTTTTCTAATTTTATTTTTCGTTATAGAGTCAAAAAGGACCACTTTTTGCTATACTCCTGTCAAGTAATCCCTATTTTCACTATTCACAAAAGGTGCCGGGCTTGCATGGCCGTCGGCTCCAGAGACCGCCTATACCCCATTCGTTCGTGGGTGCTAAAACCTCGCCTCGCTAAAAGCGTCCTGCCGCTTTTACAAAGGCAGATTAGATACTTTTTAAAATGTGTATGCGTATATAATTTTATTTTGAGGGCCCCTGAAACCGGGGGCTAGTGCCATTCTTCCACCCTTGCCACCCTATAGCTACGCCGCTGCATACGGGCCGTGGTTCTATCTTTTAAGTTTATGTTAGTTCGTACTACATGTGCATGCAGTACTTAAACATGGAATTAAAACTTTTAGAAGCCATACATTTTCTTCTACTTATCGACTGTATTTTCCTGGTAGTGCGAGCTGTTTTACGTTTAGGTGGATCGTGGAAATAAGTCTAATATTCACTGGATTAAAAAAAAATTCTCCTTAATGGGTCAATAATTTCTACAAAATTGGGATGCAAAAAAAAAAGTGTTTTCGCTTAAACTTTCAAAGTTAACGATTTTCTCTAGCAGGTGCTTGGGAAAACGATTTGCAAGGTATTTACGGTGGGTGTACCTAATTTCTCTTTCTAGGATGCTTTTGTCTGTTGCGTGCGAAAAAAATTCTACAAATTTTATTTTTAACAACACTGAGTTTATAATTTGTGTCCGTGTAGGAAGTATTTTTTTAAATTAAATAATGAAGCCAACACGAAGTTAATTAAGACCTATTTGTGTCAACAATGAAGTACAGTTAATTAAAAAATTTTCATCAATCTAAACTAAAGAAACAAAATTACCAAAGGTTTATTAGTGAGCTATGTGTAGCATAAAATTCAATGTATGTACAAATTCCTTTAAGATTCAGCCACCAAATCCCATACCTTTGTTTAAAATCACATTTTCTTGGCACAAGTAATTTTTAATCTGTTTAAGTTTTAAAGCCATACACTAATTGGTTAGTTTTTAAGTTCATTGTAAGTGTTTTTTTGTTTTTAAAGATGTTTAGGCATTTCATTAAAAACTTTAATTGCTCAGTACTCCAAAATCATTTTACCGTCTATATTTCCCCCGGAATGATAACTTTAATTAATTTTTCCTTAATTTTGGTTTCTTCTCAGTTATCTCCAGTGTATTTCTTTAGCTGAAAATAGTTTTAGTCATTATTATGTGGTTAAATAAATTATTAAGATTTAAAATCATATTTGATTTTCTTATTTCAATGTTCTTATTTTTTTTATTTCCCTTATTAAATAGAATCTTTAAGGTAACTTGATAGTCCCCCATGTATTTCTATGGGGAAAAAGTCATAACTTGAGGTACCATTATAAAAAAAAAATCTGTAAGACCTACAGTTTTAAAACTTGATAGGGTTGTAAAACACATCGTTGTACGAAGATTTGACTAGAATTATTTAAGTCATGCAAATACTTTAGGAAATTTTAAAAAAACATTTATATGTTTAATTAATAACGCTATTATTATATATTATAAATTCTAAAAACTTGAGTGCTCCATGGAAAACCATAATTATAGTATAGGTTACGTATAGAACTACCTAAGGAAACTCCCTGCAAAATATCAATGTTTTCTGTGTAGCAGTTTTGTAGAAAATTGTGCTTAAAATTAAAAAAAAAAAACATAATTTTGGGCTACGCACGTTTCAAAATACTTAATAATATTGCCCCTGGTACACAGTAGCGTATAAAAACCAACTTTTTAGTAAACTAATTTTTAAAATTAAAAAAAGATTGATTTTTTTTTTGCCCTCCTTTGGCCCCCGCCCGGCCCCCCCACTACCAATTAATACTTTTTGTGTCTTTTGCAATCTCAGAATTTACGATTTTGCTGGTTATGCAACTATAGGTTTACGTGAATGCATGAATTTTACAGCATTAGATAAGTTAATGGTAGCAGTTGTTCCCGGAAAAGGAATTTTGTGGTTTTGTGAAAATTCCTTGATGAATAACATTGAGGGATGAAATACGCTGATTAAGAATGAATTGCTTTTCAGAAGTGAATTAATCCACCTTTTTTTAGTAAAGAAAGTTTAGGATTTGCAGCAGGTGAAATCTGAGCAAGTTTGTTGATCACAATATCACAAAGATAAGGTCGTATTTGTACAGGATTCCTATAGTTACGCCATTTTGGGGGCAAGGTGGCATGGCGGTTAGCATGACAGTCTTATGTGATAGAGGTCCCGGGTTCGATTCCGGCCTCAGCCACCCCTGGCATTTTCGGGAAGAGAAGGGCCCTGTAATGTCTCGTGCTCATGTCGATTGTGACATGTAAAATCACCTAAGAATTTCCAAAGGAATTTACCTAGCGAAATTGACCCTCTCTCCTTCTGACGGTGGGTGCGCATCAAAAAAGCCAAAAAAAAAGTTATACCATTTTTCTGCTGAAGAAAAGTTTATCGCAGAAAAAGAAGTTGTTGGGAAATATTGTAGTTATTGCTTCAAGAATTATAGTGTCCATGGCCTATCTTGAGTTCGCCACAGAACGAACACAGATAATCGATTGTACGTTTTTGGTATTAGAGTGCCTTGTTGATATCCAACATGGTAACAAAAACAGTGGCGGCCGGCGATTAAAGCCGCCTTCTCCAGGAAGACGTAGCCGCTCAAAAAATACTGCAGGACTCAAGATACGCCACGCAGACAATAGTCACTTCTCCAACCAGGTTTTGAGCATGAGGGGATAGGTCAGACTTTAACATTTCTCCAATAATACTACAAATATGGGTTTGGTCGAGTGAAGGATGCAAGTTGAAATCAAATGAAAAATAATTCACATCTTGGAGGGATTTGTTTGTTTTCTAAATGTGCAACAATGAGCATTCACTTGCAGGGAGACGTTAGCCTCACGGCGGATTAGGTCTTGATCAGAAATATTTGGTTTCTTTCAATTTATTTTAATATTTAAAAAAAAAATTCCTCTATGTCTTGACATAGCATTTGTTGAGTTCATTTGTTTTGATTGCGCGACGCTTTATTACCAGAATTATTGCATTTGATAAGGGGGTGCTGTTTGTTTATTGTGCACTTAAAGGCTATATTTTATTCAAAAGAATTTTGCAGCGATGGCAAAGGTATCGTTGTCATAGTAACCACCATACCTGGATTAGCTAGATGTGGCAACGTTCGGATAAACAATTGCAGTGGCGTTATCTGTGATGATAAGCGTCGAGTCTATATTTATGAACGGGTGGGGGGGGGGGGACTGAATCGTAGGGGGAAGCCAAAGAATTTGGGCGGTCAACTTTTTTTTGTCGGACGGATTCCTGACCTGCTCTGCGGCAAGACGATGACTGGGTTCTACGTAAAACCTTTTATCTAACCGTGAGTGTGGCAAAAACCAATCCGCCGTCACACCCCGAACATTTAAGGTTTAACTCCTCTGTTCTTAAATAACAGAATAGGAAGTTTTTTATGAGTCACAAACACGAGAACGTCACATCGGAAATGAACATTTTTTAGCTGCCCCTCCACATTTATAAATACTCACTCGTCCTCAGATAACGATCCTTTTAACAAAAAAACTTTTCCCATTTGCTACGGCAGTCTCATTACTGAATGTTTTCGTTGCGAATAGGCGAAGCCAAAACGGTCGCCATCTTGGAATTTCCCATGATTCCCAGCGGCGAGAATGCACGATTTCTTAATATCTGTAAAGGCTTGACCATAGAGATGACGCGTTATCGGATTAGCCACCAATTCTGCCACCAGTCGCGCTGCGAGAACACCGTAAAAAGGACTGCTCTAGCATCTAAACTCAATTATGACAGTCTCGTGACGCGCGATACGCGAATTTGTAACGCCAAACTTTGCATTGCCGGTAAATCATTAAAGTTAACAACATTGGCTTGAAGTCGCACACCTCCTTGTACAACTAAAGGTTCCTGTTGCTAAATTTCGTTGAATTCAGATAGACGAAGAACTCAAGGCACGTATTGTGCTACGGTATATTCTATTATCATTAAAAACTTATTAAACGATCGTTTTGCGTATAATAAATCGTCCGAAGAATTTGAGGATGGTCACCTCACCGTTACCGTAAAATAATGTTCGTTTGGTGCTGCACCACCGGGAACTCTAGTAATAAAAAAAAATACCACGTTTTTGTACATCGATGGGGTTAGTATACTCAAAAATTTTTACTGTTAACATGGTCACCATTACTGTAAAATAATGTTCGTTTGGTGCTGCAACACCGGGAACTGAATAATTAAAAGCATACTCTTTTTTTTTTTTGTACATCGATGGGGCTAGTATACTCAACAATTTTTTACTGTTAGATGGTCACCGTTACCGTAAAATAATGTTCGTTTGGTGCTGCAACACCGGGAACT
>JAHWFP010037010.1:0-19676 GCA_023313725.1 Lithobius niger
GAATACTGGTTGAAATGCTGAGGAATGTTCACCAATATCATGTGGGTGAGCACAGCGTTTCTGTGCTTTATCAGGAGAACTCTTACCAGGATAAAAGTGGTTTTATAAGACAAAGCTAGTAAAATCATTAATCAAACTGTCTGGCAAGGGTTTAGCATAATCGTGAAAAATGCGGTATACCTTCAGCCACCACGCCGCATTTTTATGAGTCAGCCGAACAGCTGCCGAATATTTTTCGGCAGTAGCCTGGCCTAGCCACCGTAAAAAATGGCTAAAGCCACAAACTTTTAAGCTGTAATACATTAAAACAACACGAAAGAATCATAAAATTACTTGCAACTACAATAGTGTCTAATGGCCAACTGCTCGACTGTCTTATGTTTCATGTTTTTAAACCAGTTCTTTTGCCAGCAACTTATGAATGCCTTGCATTTGTATGGTCATTAGTGAGTATGGCTACTTTCAGTTTCGTTTTAAGGTTCTACTAATAATGTTGGGACACATGCATGAGGTGTGGCTTGGACTTTATTTAAATGCTACAATACGAAGGCAAAGATTTTTTTCCGCAATCACGGATATCACTTTTTTTTTTAATTTGCTAGTCACCTAGAAATGCATTATCCTCCATCCCCCCCACCCCAAAATAGCAGTAATTTCCTCACATTTATCATTTTTTGGTGTACTGCAAGTTTTATCTTTGATAGCCAAAAATTAGCAACCAGTCGGTCGAATTTATAGTTAGCCGGTGGTGGCCAGAAAATCTGTGGCTAGCCGAAAATTTAACAAAATTTCTGTTAAGTCGGCTAGAAATAAATAACAAAACAATGCGACTGAGGGGTATACCAATCATATACAATCAAATCATGAAAGTTTATTAGTATTTTAGGTTCCATTGGCTTATTAATGTAAACTAAGGCTGTTCTGGATCCAACACCCAACAAATTTATACACAGTACAGAAATCATTTAATTGATCACACAGCTCCTAAGAATCATAAATTTAATTTCTTCCAGCTTACTCACAATTTGAAAATGCTAGATAACTGGGTAGCTACACATAAAGTGGTTCAAGCAAGGTGAAATACTATAAACGCGAGAAAATTACTTTGTCTCTTTTTAGTGAGTGCTTCATTCGCAACGGCCTCCACGATCTTATCATTTCGTAGGTTAAAGCGAAATATTTCTACTATTTAAGATCTGCTATTTCTGCTACTTTGCTTGCTGAAACCGTTTTCGTTTCGCCCTTGTCGTTTTCTACTATTTAAACACGACTTAATGTCATTACTTGTGAACGCACGTAAATATTTAATTCCCCCCAGAATTACCTTATTTTTTCCTTCTAATGCACCTGTCCCTGCATAGATTTTGCTAACTTCGTCACCGTTGTTGATCCACATTTGACGAAAGCATTCTTCAAACCTGGTAACTTGGGGAGAATCCTTAATTCCTAAAGTCTGCAACTGTTTTGGAAGTGTCTGAAAATACATTAAAAAAATCTTGCACAATGTTCTTTTACCTATCGTATGATTTGTAAACTTTACACTGTACCATCAGTAGCCTATTAAATGTCCATGGGCACAAGCAGTAAATTTGGCGAAAATTGGGGGGAGGGTGTTAAATCCAACATAACCCATTTTTTAACCTCACTTCGACCTGCTGGAACGAATACCAATTTTTACTTTTTTATAGCTTTCCCAGCTGTGAAAAAGGGAGGGGGGAAAGAGAAGAGGATGCAGGTACAAGCACTTCCAGCTTAGAGAGGGGAGGGGTGAAAGGAGAGGCTGCAGTCACATGCAGAGGAAGAGTCCACCATACATCCCGAGGAAGAAGGGGAGCGAGTCAGGTCTCACAAAGGATAAGATAAAAATGAACTGCAAAGTGGGTGTTTGTTTCAGCTGTGGATTTCATTGCTTTTAATTTAGCAGCAGTAAAATTATGATTTAAGGATAGGACATTAACTCGTCTAGTTCACAATTTTGACCTTAAAGCATTTTAAGGGGGTGTGTGTTTGTTTCACCACAGCATTTAATTGGCGATTTACGGTTGACAAAAAAATACTTACGAATTCTTATTAAATAAAAAGTCAAATACGTAGCCAAGAAATCCAAAGGGTTTTTGACTTTAAAATATTAAGGACAATTTATAACAACTTCCTAAGCATTTTTCAAATGTAAACAACTAATCGTTGTGACGCAAATTTTCAACATAGTTTCAAAGTGTTAGAAGTATGGCAACCACTGAACACAGTTTCATCAAGTGTATTCCAATCATTAATAACTGCAAATGAGTAAAAGTTTTTTTTTCTAATATCAAGGCAAAAGGATGGTTTTTCTAGCTTAAAAGAGTGGCCTCCGGTTGAATTTCTAATCGAGCGCTTAAAGAATTGCTCTTCCTTCTCCCGTAAGGAAGTTTATAAGTCTCAATGATCACACCTAGTCTCCTGCAATCAGCGAGAGGTGTAAGCTCAAGAGAAGCACAATGCCGTTCATAGCTCAGAAAGTTCAATTTAGTAAGCCTCTTAGTTGCGCGTCGTTGAACCCTTTCGAGAAGATAAATGTCTTTCTGTAGCCAGAGAAGCTAAATCATATAGGCAAACTCCAGGTGAGGGCGAATAAGACCTTTGTAAAGTACATAGTTTAAACAAGTTGGCATCCAATTTGAGTAACTGTCTCGAGAGGAGTCCGATTTGTCTGAAGGCACTGGCAGCAGCTGTAGCACATTGCTTGGACACACTGAGATTGTTGTTGACCCACACATCCAGGTCCGCTGTTTTATAAGTTTGTTTTTAATTTATTAATAACTAAGTTGCTGGAAAATCTGCAAACACCGTTTACAGTGGAAATTTTCAGATATCATAGAAAGTCGGAAGATTCTTCAATTTTTCGTTGAAATATTTATCGACTTTCTGTGAACTAATAGGACACAGTTTGTGGCAGTTAATGGGCATCATTCAAAGGCCATGCCTGTGACAAGCGGTACAATTTAGGGTTCGGTTTTGGGACCCCTACTGTTTCTACTTTATTTCAACGACTTTGGAAACTCCTCGTCCTGTTTCATGAACATGTTCGCTGACGATTCAAAAACACGCGCTACTCTTAACACTGGAAATGAAAGCACTGACCTTCAGCACGGTCTAAATAAGATGCATGAATGGTGCGATACATGGAAACTCGATGCATCCCGAGAAAACGGTTGTGATGCATTTGGGTCGATGCAATCCCGAAATGGGGAGCGTTCCGGCTTCCAACCGTTAATCAAACAGTGAACCTGGGAGTTATCATCGATAACAACCTAAATTTCTCCGCTCACGTTGCCTCTATTATCAAGAAGGCCAACATGGTCTCCCTTATGATCCGCCGCACTATTTCTTCGTGCCGTCCGGAGGTTTTCATGAGACCGTTCCTCGCTCTCGTTCGACCTATCCTCGAGTACGCTTCTGATCTGTGGCGCCCTATTTACAAAAAGGATCTCAGAGCGCTCCAGCGGGTGCTAAGGCAAAGTGTGTTTTGAATTTGTCTGGCATCCCGTATCAAAGACGCCTGCAAATCCTTAAGCTGCCTACCCTGTGGTGGAGATTCATTCGAGGTGCCACCATAACCCTTTACAAGATTATGCAACAGGGTTACGGAGGGCCAGTTCTTCGCTCTCACTTCTTGGTTAATACCCGGCACATACGCGCGGCCATCCGCTGAAACTCACGGTTAACTATCATCGACATGAATGGGCACGTCACACCTTCTTTGCCCCGGTTATTCACATTTGGAACGCCCTTCCGGAACCTGTTGTAGTTGTCTCAAGCACCAATGCCTTCAAGAATGCCTTCGATAAGCACTTCGCTGGTGCACCAGAACTTGTGTACTTTTTCGACATGGCTGGAAGTCCATTGTGCCTTTTGCTGTTTTTTCTTTTTTTTTTTGTTATTTTATACCCCCTCAATGAAATGTTTTGAGGTCGTTGACGGTGTTAGCTGTTGTTGATTATTCTATCAGTCTTGTGTTTTTTTTTCTTTGTATTAATTATTTATTTCACATTTTGTAACGCCCGGAAGGGGCGATTTAATGCTTATCAATTAAAGTTAAAGTACTAAGTTGCTGTTTAACTGACTGTGTGGGTTAATGTGTACAAATGGTTTTTCAGTTTTTAGGATAGAACTTAAAAACGGTATTGAGCTACTAGCCCTAAAGATAACCCATAGGTAATCTTTGGTCGAAACGATGAATTTGGTAATATATTGGAAGGCTAAAGTTTCTCAAAATATTGGCAAATGTACGTTTCATCTAAGGTTATTCCTCGCATATACTGCTCCATTTCGACGTCCGTTTTGAAACTCCTTTAGTATCGCAAGCTTCAATTGGTTCGTTCGTGGAACGTAACTTTTGAATGCAGGGGGGCACAGCCTAAAGTGAAATCACGTAAAGAGAGTTTTTGGATGGAACAATAAAGCTGGCGTCGACCCAGAGTGTTAAAATTAAAAATAAATTGTATGGGGGGGGGGGGGGGGCCGTTAATCCATTATTTAACCTAATGGTAAATGTTTAGCCTATTAATCGGAATTTCACAACCCTATTTTCACCGGATTCTAATTTTCTGAGTACAGACGTGAGCAACAAACAGAGTTTGAGTCCAGATCGCATATTCGGCTTGGTGTTTTCTAGAGTATCGCACATCTTTACTTGACACAAAAAACAACGTATGTATGTCACATCTTTCAATGAAAGGCTGAAGACCACTCATAAACAAACTTAACCAACAGGTAACAAAAGAAGAACTGGGTTCTCGGGGCTTTTTCTTTAAAAAAAATATGTGCGGGTGAGCAGAATATTATTTTTAATATTTTTTTTTATAGTTTAGGGAATTCATTTTTATTTGGGTAAAATAAAGAACACTTCTCATAATTCTGCTTACCATGTATTAAAAATAGGGATCGACCGGACACAGTTTTGCCGGATCCAGGTCGGTTCCGGATAATTTGATGTCAGTGCCGGATCGGTTCCTGATCTAGGTGCCGGACCCGGACCGGTACTTGATAATTCACACACAAAAACGAAATAAAGTGGTTTTATTTTTTTTCCCCTTATAAGGTGCAAATATGGTGTTAATTTTCGCTTTGTTTCACATTATTTTCTTTCATTAAACACGTAGAAGTCTTATGCTTTATGAGTACCAGAATCGAAAAACATCGCTGTGAATTGCGAGTTGTGAATTTTAGCAAACTTGGTAGTGTTATTTTATAACGGAGTACCAGAATAGTAAAATTGCATGTAGGCTACAGAACTGTTTTTGCAATGTTGCTAAATTCTGCAATTTTTTTTTGAAACAGTCAAACATTAACTCATTAGGTTAATCAGTCAGAAAACATTTTTCTAGTTGAAGGATTTCTCATTGATTAGCCTACTGCTTCATTTCGAAAAATAATTAGCAAAATTTTGCAATATTTGTGAAACCAGTATGTAATCCACTTATTTATTTTAGATTAAAATTATTGAATTTTGGTTGCATTAAAACAATATCAAAATCAGAACAGGTCTTTTATTTACAGCTTTAAATTGCTTTCGTTCCGTTTTGTATTGCATACAGTATAACAAAGACCGAAAGCCAAAAAAAAAAAAACTATACGGAACGAAACCAAAATAAAAAAAACTGTATTTAATTTTTTCATTTTATGAACAAAACTTCTCAACTCTTGCAACATGGAAATCATCTTTGGTTTATCATGCTATTATTTCTTGCTAGTTTTTGATATCGTCATTAAACCGTCTTAATTTCGAATTTAACCCCTTGGCGTTCAAACCACGATTTATCGTCACTTCAAAACCGTTTCTAAAACTCCCGACCATTGCATAACTAGATTGTACACAAGAGATCGCGTCGGTAACGTCCCGACGCACTCTCGATTCAAGCACCGTTTGCAAAGAAAAACTGCCATTGCATACAACCAAGAATTAACGGAGGTGTAATTCCGACGGAATTAGGTACTTTGGCATGCCTATTTTGGATTCTTTTAATTTAATATCATCTTTTAATTACCTTAATTGATGTTTTTGTTAGCCGTGTCGTCAAAATTGACGTGAAATTGCTTTTGTTTGGTAAAATAGACCTTGGTTCAAGCTGTCGTAACTCAACAACGCAACAAACGGCCGCCATCTTCGTCGCGTTGGAAAGCTGGGATTCCCTGATTTGCACGTGTATAGCACATGATCACTATCGCTACGGGGGCCAGTCGCAAGTGACGTCACGCGAAGCGAGTCAAGGTCACAGCCATTGAAGCTAGCACGTGCGCGTCTATTAGCGGACAGTCGGCAGGAAGTGGAAGCGTGATGGCGGCCGTAAACTGATTGCTATCACCGATAGCGAATACAAATTAGGAATAAAACAACTTTAAACTACTTCTACGGTATTAAAAACTTAAAAAAAGGATTTCGGAAGCCGTAAACAACGCTGTAATGGAAGAATAACCAGAGGACCATCGTTTCAAGGTATCCCATGTACTGCAACGGAAGATGAATATTTTCGTAAGCGCATTTACGTAGTCGAACTTCAACTTTTTTTTTTTAGTTATGAAAACTTAATACGATTGATTATCCCAAGGATATTTTTGTGCACTAATGTACACTGTCATTACTACATCTGCAATTTTTTATACCCGTAGATAGCTTAGTTATTTTACGTCGATTTATTTTACCGAGGCATGCAACATGTTTACGGCGACACGTTTGATTGCGTTGCAACCGGTATCCGGCTCAATATAATGGCCGGATCCGGATCTTGCCGGATACCGCATTATTCGGCGCCGGATTCGGATGTATCCGGACTCGGTTGATCCGTAATTAAAAAATTCCGTAATGATGACGCTCATTACTGTGGAACACTGTAGCAATGTTACCATCAAGAGCGTGGAAATTCTCCGTATTTAGCTGACTTCCACACTAAAGATAGATCCCTATCTTGCAAATTTTAAGGCTCTTCAAAAGTAAGCCATTCTTTTGATTACATGCTTCATTGTCAACAAAATCACCATCAGAGTTTGAAATCGCCGCTTTGCGAAGCCTCTCAAAATAAGACTGCCCTTCGTCACTTCGTGCCTCGAATCTTCAGGCATTACTGCGCAGTCTCAAGTCTTCAGTAAGCCGTTCCCCATCCGAAGGGGAACGGCCTACTGACAACTTGAGGCTAGGCAGTGATGAAGGGCAGCCGATTTTCGGGAGGCTACACGAAGCCGCAAATTCAAACTCGGATGGTGATCGTGTTGACAACAAAGCATGTAATCAGCAGAACGACTTACCATTGAAAAGCCTGAAGAAGACTGCAGGTTGCAGTCAAAAATTTGCAAGGTTGGGATCTATCTTCAGTGTTGAAGTCAGCGAACAATGGAGAATTTTCACTCTCTTGAAAGTAATACAAAATTATTAATTTTCATGCCTCACCCTAAGAACCGCTTTTGATATGTAAGCTAGTTTTGCCACTTTGTTTCAGTTTATTTCTTGTAAAAAAAATTGGTGTGGTGGGGCTTGAGAACCAACTTTTTTTTTTAGTGACCTTATGCCAAGCTCACGCATCTTAACGGCTTTTTTAACCGTGCACAGTCTTAGGTACCAGTAACTTTTAACACAGTTTTTATTTTAACATTTATTCAATCAGTATTAATGTTGGAAAGGTCTTATTACCTCCATACCAAAGAAGGTTTGAACACAATTCGTCCGATCCAGGCAGTCTAAACAGTTCGTCCTAACAGTCCCTCTTTGCGTTCTGTTGGTAAATCGAATCAAATTTCATTAGTATGACAACGGCAGGTGTGTTGTTTCATTACCAAATGATGACTTAACCAAAGGCTACTTACACCACCACAGTTGGTCCCATCACATGGAAAAAGGCAAAGTCATCCAGCGATTTGCCAACTTTGGTTTTCAGCTGTTTCAAGTTCTCAGTGCGACCGCCTCGACAAATGGAATGATAATCGAAATGAATGTATGGAGTATCGTTACTATGGCGGGAAGCAGAATGATGATTCTGGGAGAAGAAAAAATATATGGAGTTGCAATATAGTATACTGCTATTTTTGGATGCTTACACACAAATGCAGAAATGCAAAAAAAAAAAAAATCACTTTGTTGCAATTTTGAAAATATCTGGGATGAACCACAAGTGTCCCCAGCAAAAACTAAAGTAGTAATGCATAAATACTTGGTGTAACCATGTGTGGAATACTGCCTTGCCACTAAGGGTTAGGCCAACAGAGAGCCTTAAGAAAACACTGAAGACCTTAAGGATCCCGGTAGATCTAACCTTGGTTAAGCTAGAAAACAACAGATATTTGTAAAATATTCAACACCATGTGTGGGAAGTATTTGGCAGAGAATAGTCAAAAGTGTGGGGGAAAAAACAGTTTCCAACCCCTTTACAAATACCTTCCATGTACGGTGCTGGGATATTTTACAGACGTCGGCTGTGCCCTAGGTGTACCCTTCTTAGTTGCAGGCATATTTGTACAAGTTTTATAGTTTTTTCCTTTTAAATTAGGTCAGTCTAGAGCTCACTTCTTTTTCCATAGTTTTAACACGTGATATAATTTTGGCAGTTTTTATCACAAAACATGGAAACATATGTAATATGAACAAACAGTTCGAATAAGTGTGACTACAGACGCTTGCAGCAGTTTACATTAGCTCACAACTGCTCATCAAGCCAAAAACAAACACTTTTGTAAATTATTTCTGTATACGGAATGTTAGAACAACTTGGGTCACGCAGAACCCAATGCTAACTGAAACAGGTACAAGTACGGTACCGTATGAGGTGTGTTCTTTGTAATGGTCTAATTTACTAACTTGAAAAATTAAAGTGTGACTTCTTATCATTAGAAACTTTTCAATTTAGTGATGCAACGATCAATACAGGCCAAGGTTCTCTTAAAGCTGAATCAAATTCTTACCTGGAACATTTGACTAAGCATTTTTTCTCCTTCTTTACTGCCCAGTAAATTAACAAGCACTTGCCGTCCATAGCGCTGCTTAATGGACGTAAGATGTCGGTCAAACGCAGCTGCCGACGCTTCTGTCCCACGAGACATCTTTACTTTATGTGATCCAACCTATTAAAATTCACACAACTCAGAATTAATATGTTGTACCTACATACAGGGTTCGACTTAAGCAGTATCGCATCGCAATTTGCGACCCATTTTTACGGTTTTGCTAAGCAGTATTTATTTTGTTTCGCTACGCTGCGATTCAAAATTGTAGCGTTACGTTACCAACAGGGGCTTGGCGCAAAATACTATCGACACTGGCCCGAAAAAAAATAAGCAAACAAACATGACGGCACCACGCCAGCAACAATACTAATAATATAAATAATAGTAATATTATTATTGCTGTTAATGTGGTGCTCGTGGTGTTAAAAGTGACTGGAGAAACCGGCTGCAAGAGGACATTACCGAACATTGGTCCGAATTAGAGCAGCAGATATACCACTCCATGAATACGACTCTTCAGCAGCAGCGGCCAAATTTTTCAAAAATCCCCGTCGAAAATGTTCAAAACGTACACACCGCAAGATGTGTGTCTGATCATTCAGATTCTGATTGACTCTCAGTGACTGTTAACTTTGAAGTCTTTGATGGTATGAAATACTAACATGTCACTGTGTAACCCACACTGGAAGCCCAAATGTGAAATTTTGCATAGGCTACTTAATAAAAAAAAGATTGATCGCTAATCAACATTTTTTTATTGCTACACATTTCAGATTTTGCGTCGCAGTATTGCTAATCAATTTTTTTTCACTAAGGCGAACCCTGCCTACATACAAAACAAAGGTCTTTTCTTTTTTACAATAAGTTTAATTCCACGGAATGTTTCATTACATGTGCGCCTACAAATTGTTGCAATTTTTCATAACTTCCTGCAGCCCTACACCAACTAATCTTCGTATAAATGAACAAGCTCAATTTTTAACTTTACCGCACATTTAGGAGAAAGAAGTCTAGTAAACCTGGGAATTCGAACCAGGAAACCTCTGGTCATCGCAGAGGGCTGAGTTAACAGACCAAGATGGATCACGCAGCTGCTAAATGAGGAAGGACTTAGCCATGGTTTCCACTCTAGTCACTGACCACATAACCTCGTTCAGGCACCTAGACTGAGCTTTTCCACCGTTAAATTAAATTCAGGTAAACATTTGGCATTGGGTTTGAGTGTACGGTGGTAAGCCAACATCCGGGGTGGAGGGGGCGGGCGTCGCATGGTTATTTTTGAATAGCTCCGCTCACAGGAAACGCACGGAAGTACAGTAGGGTACAGCGAACAAAATCGAATAATTATGGGTTTGGGCTCCTAGCCAAGAGGATGTCAAATCAAACCGCATCATTGATCTATCTAGACATGGGGCTTGGACAGTAATCTGGTGAAGGACGAGTTAATTTGTCCCCACTTCAGATAAATATTGCATCTGCAATATAGTTTTGTGGTAGGCCTAGTTAAGTTTATTTAATTCTTCCACTAACCAAAAGTTAAGTGCGAATGTGGAAGTGCACGAATTATTGTTATGTCTAATAACCTGGCTTTTTCAATGCCGTTTGGAAGAACATTTTTTTTCAAGTCTGGTAACAACTAGAACAGTTTTATCTCACAACCACATCGCATAAAATCAAACCTCTTAACTCCCTTGGCTGTACGCGCTTGGGCTAGCTGTCCCTAGTTACCAGGGAACTTGAACAACCCTAATTTTTAAATAATTTTGCCCTCTGCTTGGGTTCCCAATAAACCCTAGCAAGCAACACTTTTGTTGAATTTTAAGGTTTTGACATTCGCATGCAACCAGCTCAAAGATACCCTTCCAATAACGCTGCTTCACTTCTGCGGCTTGTAGTCTAAGATTATTGGTGAGCTAACACACAAACCATCACGTGACAAAAGGTCTTTAGTAGTAGCTTTGTATTGTACATTTATGTGAAATTTATATAAAATTTTATTTTGCTCGAAAGCAGTGCTAATGTATTCACTTTAATAATTTGCGACAATGGTCATCATTCCACAATGTAAAATTGCTGAGTCGTACTGCTCCCCCCCCCTCCCCTTTCATGTCAATATAAAGCAGTAACCCACTCACCTGTACACCAGGTTGTTCCCAAAACAAGGGCACAGAGCCACGTGTTTGTACAAACGACGACACTTGGTCGTCGAGGAATATAATTTGCTCAGTTTCCACAAAGTTGGCCACATGCCCGTCATCGTTGGTACCACGGACATTGAAGCGTGTGCCAGCACGCTCGCCACTGAGCCGAGAAATGATGGCAGCCCGTGCCTGGCGGTGGCCAACATATACAGTACGGATCTCCACACTACCAACCATCGCCTTGAGCAGCCAGCTGCTACAGGAAATGCCAAACCTCTGCAGGTGAATATGAAGCATACGATTCCTACAAAATAAAAAAGTACATGATGGAACATTTTACTTTCAAAACTGGTGCATATCGTCACAGACTTTTAAAGAATGAATAACCCAAATTTAAGATGATGGAATAAAACTGAAAATGCTCAATTTCACACGAACGGACACTCACCACACACAAACTCGGTGTACCTACTCAGTGTCAAACAAATTTTCGACAGACTGTGTTATCACTGACGTCCGTCTTCATCAGGCTTGCTGGAAACACTGTTCACTCTGTCTACATGTCTGCTGTCACCAGGATTTGAATGTCAAATACCCCATTTGACAGGTATTTTCGTGTGCTGGAGTCACTGGCCATCCAGCAGCATGTGACGTGTGGGGCCAAACTTATAAATACCCAGGGTCCATCTAACGCCAACATCCGATTTTTGCTTAGAAGGGACATCAGCAAGCAACTCTACAGGATGTGGAATGAGAAAAACGGACAGAATATCAAGTATCAGAGACTACGCCACGTTCCAAATGGAGACAGCAGACATGTACAGCAGACAGCAGACATGTAGACCGAGTGAACAGTGTTTCTGGCAGGCCTTATGAAGACGGACGTCAGTGATAGCACAGTCACTTAAAAATTAGCAGGACACTGAGTTTGTAAGTGGTGAGTGTCCATTCGTGAGAAATTAAGCGTTTACCATCTTAAAATTGAATACAAATTTTCACAGAATGAAAAACTGAAATGTCACTTGATCTACTAATAAATAAAATAAGGCTGCACCGTTCGCAACTTTAAAGAAGCTCTTACAACAAGATTGGTTCAATCCTCCAAGTTTTCTTGATTCGGATACCTATATCGATAACCAAGTTTAGTCACCAATTTTCATCAACCATTTGATGTAGTGTAGTTTTATTCATAAGTCAAATATTTTGTATAATACGTAAAAATTTCAAAATGTCTGCTTACATTTAAAACATAGCTAAGAATATACTCTTAAGATTTCCTGAGCAAGACAGCACAGTGTCATCTTAAATAGTACCAATGAATATCAACATGTACACAGACTTAGCATTTAACAAATTGAACTGGTAAAACCTTCAACCTAGTATAAACGTGCGTATCTTTAACGCTTAGAAAAAAGGCCTTTTCCTGTCCGTTTTCAGTTTAATTGAAGCAAGCTGAAAAAGGCTGTCCTTTTTCCTATGTTAAATACGTAGCACATTGTGGTGTCATTCAGTGAGGCACCACAATGGCATCTTCAAATTAGGTCCTTAATGTCAACTTCCCTAGTTTGCCATAACCAATCTAATAGATACCTCATTATTTCATTAGTATATCATGCCAAACTAACAGTAACATGTGACCATACAGGTAACTGCTATAAATACTAATACTCACAGGAAGTAAACTGTCTCTCCAGTTGAAGCTACACATGAGTTGTCTGATGTTACTATGCCCTATTTTGCCCACGCAGAGTTAGTGTACCAGCCAAAGTACACTACACACATAGCCTACCTATTTATACCAGACTGAAGATTTTACAAGTTCAGTTCGTTCCACAGCTCGAAATAGCTCGTGGCACCAGTGGCAATTTCCACAAGCATGGTTGCAATTGTCGCGACATTTAGTAGTACTCGTGGCAAACTTTGCCTCGAGGTTGAAGTTGGCAGCATGCAGACAAATATGATCTACCGACAACGTTTGCAATATTACCACAACTTTTAATACAAAAGGGTTGCTTTGAATCCATTTACGTTAAAAGCAACCAGAGTTACGAAGGGATTTAATGCTGACTTACTGGCCCAGTTAAAAAAAATACACGAACGTCTTCAGCCTGGTATATCCTTATGGCAACCAACTTCTCATTCTTTTCGTTTCCTTCGGTCAAATGCTGTCGGCATTCAAAATATACATTACATATGTACACTTTTTTTTGTTGGGAGAGGTGGGGAAGGTTGTGTTTTTTCCCCATTGCCGCAAGGAAGAAAAACTTTGCCACCACGTAAAGATTGCTATCAGCAAAACATCTTACTTCGGCCATGCTTCGAAAAATGCTAAGGTTTTGTTTACTCCATCACTAACGAAGCGGCGATTTCAAACTCGGATGGCGATCGTGTCCACAATGAAGAATGTAAACAAAAGAAAGACTTACAAGCCTGAAGAAGACTATAGGCTGCAGTCGAAAATTTGCTAGACAAGGAACTATCTGTAGTGTGGAAGTCAGCGTAAGGAGAATTTTCACTCTATTGGAGGTAATTCCATAACTAACTTTGTGCCACTTTGTGTATCTCACATTTTGCTCTATTTTACAAAGTTTCAAAACAGCTGATCCAGGGCAATTAAATCAGTAGATTACCATAGTTTCAAATAAAGTGGGCCCTATTTGCACTTTATTTATTTTCATATTTACATTTTGCCGATTCCTGAAAACTGAAATGTTGAGTCTTTTGCCAAAATTGGGTTCAATACAAACCACTAAAATTTTCCACTTACCAAAAGAATCTATTATCTGTTTCTTTGGTTTTGTTCCGTCTTTGAGCGCAAAGAGTAAGGTCCAAGGGTTCAGCATTATGCGCCCAAGAGAAATAGAAGGTTCCTGAATTCAACACTTTCCGCACTTCTGTTATCCTTTCTTCATCGCTAGCTTGGTTTTGAAGCGAAATGAAGTTTGTGGACGTGATGCGGAAAACATCCGAGTCACTAATTTTGCCAATCGAGACACAACCCGTTATCATGACTAAATACAAAAGGGTCGCGTCACCTGAAACATAAAAGTTTCACACTATTATCAATCCACACAAAACACATGTGATTCCATCGTGAAGTAATGACAAACCTAATCCAATTTAAATGTAGAGCAAAATTTTGATTAATTTTTCACATTTTATCCGCTGATTTTCTTCTATCTCATTGTCCACATCCTCTGCCTGGTGATGCAACAGCCAAAATCAAGAGATCAGCAGGAGGGAGTAAAGTGCTTAAACAATCAACTCGATGGGACATGTTGCCAACTGAAGTTATAAAACTGTTAGAGAATGGGATTTTCAGATCTACAAAAATTAACAGACAAACTTACCTTTTATCCCTAACATTGCCTTGTGAAATATTAATCACATTATTTATCTACCACGGGAAGATACATGCAAACCAACACAGATCATTTTTGTTGCCAACTGTTATGTCTACCTATGTTGAAGTTGAAGTCACCTAAAACTATGGCTAGTTTGTACAGCTGGTTGCAAACAGATTTTGTAAATCTCCTGAAAGATGGTACGAGCAAGATTATGAATCTAACTAGGAAATAGCAAACCAGAGTACAGATGTGAGCCAAGTACAGGTTTCATACTAAGCTCGGCTTGAATTTTTTGAATATCGCACGTCCCTAGTTCTGGTCCCTGCCGTACTACTATTAAGGTGATACTGAATGAACTACCAATTAAGCTGTATCAATATAGCTAACTAGTTTCTACCAATTAAGAGCTCTACTGCACCATCATGTGCTGATCAGCTAAAACCAATCTCCAATTGTCTGCCCTCAGCACTGGACAATAGAAAACGGCTGAAGCATTCATCCAGCAGTTTAGTTGTGTTCATCATTTAGCTACTTCAAAAGTTTAAAGAAAAATTGCAGCTATGAAATGGGTGAATTAATAGTTAGTGATGCAGGTATTACTTCCCATCCCCAAGACCATTGAGTTCGAGATTATTGGCGCATGTGATCAATGATAAGATAGTAAGGAGTAGTACCAGGGATTTGTTGACTTGGTTTTGCAAAACATTTCGTGCCTTATTGTTTTTCCGTGTTTATTTTGGTCTAAAGAGGGCGATAGGACTCGCAGAAAATTTACAGTGAACTCTGAAGTTAGACTAAAGTGTTCTGCTGTGGTGGTAAAGTGTGTATTTAGTTTAGTGATATAAAACTACAATCAGACGATATACAAGCACCGAAGATGTGATGATGCCACTCATACATTAACAACAAATACTTTGGTACATTAACTCGCATTAACTGGAAAAGTTGAGAAGTTTAATCCATACATACAAAATCTACCGTATCCGCGTAAAAATGAGATGAGCAAGCACTGACTGAAGAAATTTTCGGACAAGCCTACCTGCCCAAAAATTCCTACAAAGAAAGCAGTAATTTCCGTACGTACGTAATACTGGCTTTGTACACTGCCATATAATTGATTAAGGCCAGATTAGGTGGAGAAAACGTCCCTACGGTAAGGCTAAATTAGCCTATTCAAAACATAGTAATGACTGTGTACCTAGCCATAAAAAATTATGGTAAACAGGCCTAACAAAACGTAATATTAAAAGGATATAATGTGTGCTTGCCGTCTCAGGTTACCATACAAACGCTTTCCTAGGTTTTTGAATGAAATTGCCAAATAATCTAGGAACTCTTGTCTTCCAACTCTGATTTTATGAAAATAAATTAAACTTGAAATTATGTATGAACAAAAACTGCCATCAAAATGAATTAGTAAGGAAGTTAAAAGAAGGACTTTCAATGAACAAGTAGGCTACTGCATTTTTTTTTATTTTTCAAGGACTTGTAAGGCCTTACAAATGGAAAAATGAAAAGTAAGTACTTGCTAAGGCTTGTAAGCATTGGTACTAACCCTGTTTATAATTAGTAGTGGCCTATTATTATTAACATTTGAAAGGTTGAATAGCACTGGAGACGTAATTTTTTATTAGGGAACAATGTACAATGCATCAGGCACCCTAGTTATGGTGCTTTGTGTTTGGATTTATGACATTCACTAGCAGTCGTGCCTGGCTACGCCCGGGGGCCTTTTAGCAGTGTTCGTCCATGCTTGGTTTGGCAGGTAATTTTCCTTTTTTTTTTTATTTGTGGTTTTGTTTCACCGGTCCATCTCTTTTACCATGGCTCTCACTTTTTGGCTTACAACAATACACAACAATGACTTGCTCGACAAAATCAACTTTCAAGCAAATGACCTCGGTACCACGCACCTCAAAATTGTTGCAAGTTACCGAGGTATCAATGCTCATGTATGCAGTAACTGTTTGCGCCCACTTTAAAACAATTCAACTCTGCTCTGGGAGTCAGCAACTCAGCACCTACGAAATAAATGCGCCTTTCCACCATATCAAGCTGCAAATTTCAACCCACAGGGCTTCGAAACCTATCGTCATTTGGTTTAAAGTTGTGCGCTTTTCGCTAATACGGTTTCATTTTTTAGCTCAACAATGAAAGTCGAAAAGTCAAAACCTGTCGGTCACCGACAATGCCACATTCCACACGACCAGACACAGTTTGCAAGACAGCAATCATAAGCGTTGTGCACCTCAATTGTAGTCAAGTTTAAACGATTACACAACAATCACTTGCTCAACACAATCACAAGTTTACTCCACTTTTAGTTTCGTGCTTGCACCTTTAGCTCTGAAACTTTACCTTATAATGTAAGATATAACCAACATAGTGGATAACGTTAAATGACCAAGCTATCCATAGAATAGGATTATGCTACTTAAAAAGGGCAGGATCATTACTATTAAATAATGATGGTGCACATGATATTATTTAAACATATACGAAAAAAAACGTTAACCGGTAAACATGTATAGGGATAGACCGATATTAATATCGGTATCGGTATTTACAGATATTATCGGTATTTTCTGTGTATCGGTATCGGATCTGTATCGGTGTTTATTTGCCGATATTTGAGCCGATACGACCAGCTTCAGTGCGCGCTGGCTACTCCACATAGCTTGTGAGACACCTTCCCTGTATAGCATCGCTTGTATCCCATGACGTCATCTGCACAGCAGCTTAGTGAATTCAACGTGTGTGCATTGCCAGATTCAGGGCAGGGCTTCTTGGGATTAGGCCTATCTGCAGTGTACGCTGGGTTTTTTTTTTTTTTTTACAGTCGAAGGTACACTTGCGGATCTGCCACCACTGAGAAAAAAAAATTAGAAATTTAATTTTCTTGCACACTAGTTTCTTAATGATGAAGTATGCGTTTGACTTTCTGACCCATTGACTTTTTTTTAAATCGGTATCGGTATATCTGTATCGGTGAATCGGATCTGTATCGGATCGGCGTGTGAGGGGAAAATCGGTATCGGATCGGATCGGTATTTTTCTGTATCGGTCGATCCCTAAACATGTACAATCATACACGAACGCTGATGCAAGTTTACTTTTGAGAGTTATTTCAACCAGGAACCATCACTATGCTACAGAGGTACACAATACATTCTACTACCTAAAGGCTACATTTTGTAAAGCTGACTATACAGGGTAAACAAGAAGACTGGTTCATCATAGATATAGGCCATTTCATTGTTTATAAAAACCAAACTACCACTGAACATTGACAGGCAGGGAAGGCCCCCAACAATTAAGTGGAACACAGATGCCACTGACCCCCAATCATATATGAAGTTTCTATCTTCGGTCCCATGGGGATGGTTCCAACTGGAAAAATTTGTGGGTAACGAAATCACGGCAAATCAGGGCCGTAGGAACGTGATCAAGAGTGGTGAGGCCATCGGTCCGGTCTACAGCTAGGGTGTTTGTGGAGTGCTCCGAGCTGCCCCAGCGGGGCCCAGGGTGGAGCCACGGAACTGAAGCAATTTTCACTGTTTTAACCCTATTTTTGGCTTCCCGAGAGCCTGTTTGCAACGTACTTTAAGCAAATTTCTGTTTTCTTGGTAATTCTTCAGCATGACAGGTTTCACAATAACTTGGCAGTTTTTTTTTATTATTTCAGATTAATCTTTGCAAATTAAAGTATTCGATTGCAGCTTAAAAATTACTATTTTTTGTAAATTAAATATAATTACATCTAACTAACACGTAATAATTTAGGTTTGTAAAATGCCATTGCTTACCTTTCAAATGATTCAAAGTTAGCAGAATTCTAAGATATTTTGTGTTATTAAAAATTAGTTAACTGCGTCTGCATTAATTGTACCTTCTATGTCCGATTGTCATGAAGTTAACAATCATCGTGTTTTCAAATGACAAAAAGTTGGTGGTATCCTAACACATTTTGTTTGTAGATTCACTTAACGTTTATCCTTTAACTAAAAAATGGTATTGTGTGCAAAGGTGCGGAAAGTGGTGCGGCAGTCGCACCGCTTCCTACGGCCCTGCAAATAGCGCAACGGCATGCGAGTCAATGATGGTGCCCAATCTGGCTTCCCAGCATGACACCGCAAGGAATTCTGGCCTCGTCAGATGTCAACCTACTGTGGCTAGAACTACGATACTGATGAGAATAGCATGGCGGCAGCTTGACAACACCCCCCCCCCCCCTTGCAGGCACTCCCCAGCTCCTTAACATGGTGCTTCACTGGCTCCAAAATACAGTAGTATCTCAATCATATCATCTACAGTGTATTCAGCCACTTTGTTCTAAGAGTATGTACAGCTACAGAACAAAATGTCATAAATAATAAATACTGCAATCAATACAGTAGGCCTTTGTATTCCTCATTTAATGATTTTGCAAATCACTGAATTATCTGAAAATAATGTATGGAGAACAACCAGTACTGGAGGCACAGAAGGAAACATAAAGTAAGGAGAGTGGTTAAATTTGCATACAGGCCACTTAATTCTGCTCAGGCATCTGGTGCTTCACTGCATTGCATATCGAGAGACAATGTGCAGTACAGTGTTTGGATACCCTTTGTCCAAAGTTTACTCTGTTGTAGTGGCGTCAGCTAGGTTAAATGCGACATTGTTCTTGGCGAATCTAGCAATAAAGGCGACGGTAACGAAAACCACCAAAAACAACACCGAATGAAGACATTTCAGTTATTATCCGTGAACCACATTCAATTTGAAAGGAGGAGCTGGGGAAGGTGCTTATGTGTGTGTGTGTGTGTGGGGGGAGGGGGGGGGGGGAGGAGGAAAAGGAATTGTTGCCTGGCTGCCGCCACCATGCTATTCTCTTCAGTGTTCTAGTTCTAGTCACAGTAGGTTGGTCTCCAGAATTCCTAGCGGTGTTATGCTGGGAAGCCATCATTGTGATCCGGTGGGGATAGAAACGTAATATAGGTGGAGGGCTCCTGTGTCTTACTATTGTTAGACCCACCCTCTAATAGAAACAATGAAATGGCCTATATTTATTATGAACCAGACTTTTTGTTCACCCTTTATAATTATTATTTAAAGAAGTAAATTACAGGGATGCATAAAATTCTTACTTCGGCAAAATTTCCCCCTACAAATTTTTTTTAATTTCTATGGATTGTCACTGTGATGGCAATCCTTACTTCAACAAAGTCCCACAGTT